>JAZGTJ010002617.1:0-41030 GCA_036877575.1 Botia almorhae
TTTGGTGGCATGCGTGAGTTCATTTGCATTGTAGAGGTTTGTAAATTACCGGTACAGTTGTCTGTTTCACTACAAGTTTACAAAAATATTGTCCTAAAGCAATAACAAACATTTCACTCACTCACTCACTCACAAAAAGAACAAAAGTTTCATCCTGACAGCTGTTTTTATGTTCCACAGAAAAACACAGCGGTTTGAAAGCAGGAGAAGCACATGTACCGCCGGCTGTTACCTCTGCATGTGAGCTTCAGAGACGACCATGTGGTTTCCAGACAGGTAACTACATTAGAAGCTTTCGGATCATCTGCTTTATATCCAGGTGAACATTCAAATGTTACATTGTGTCCTTTAGAGAATTTAATTCTCTCCGAGTCAGTTGCTTTGGGTATGATCACATCCCCTCCAAACACAGGTCGTCCACAATACCCTGTGGAAATAAACACGCATCAGCTAGTTATGTCACCATGGTCATCTGACACAAGACTCCAGTAACTCGTTTAAAACGATACGAATCAATGCTGTAATTATTATCCGTTCTGTTTTTGGAGACTTCCTCTAGCAGCATGATCAGAAATATTTCACAGTTTTCATAAATAAACGATTGCTTTGCAACGGTGTGGACATTATTTATTAATAAAGGAGGTTTATATTTCAGTCTTACCAATGCACTGCGGTGGTTTAGGGTCCCATCCAGTTTCTCTGCACACAATATGATCTTCTCCTTCCATGTCATAGTTGGCTTCACATTTGTAGTCTATATAGTGACCCAGTTTGTAAGGGGGCGATTTTGGACTGATCCGCTTTCCATGTGCAACATAAGGTGTCGCACAGCCATCTGGAATAAAGAATTAAACACAAATTGAAAAGAAATTCAATTTCATTTTATCCAGTACACGTGTTACAGATTAAACAAAACTTAATATGTAAATGAATCTTATTTTGAGTCAAACGGTTAAGAACACAGATAAAAAAACACACAAGTGCAGAAAAGAAATAAATTAAAGACAATTAAAGAATTAAAGTTACTAATTAGAATAAAAACTTCTAAATGAAGTTTCAAAATGGAGATAATTACTGCAAACAGTCCATTTGTTTCATATCATTAAACATTTTATTGTAATAATGATTTTGAGCTGTTTTTGAGCTGTTGGGTCTAATTTCACAAAAAATGTTCGTCTGTAAACAGAAAGAAGATACGGCTACTGTATCACATGTGCGGCTGCTGTATCACATGTGCGGCTACTGTATCACATGTGCGGCTACTGTAGATACTGCAGTGTTTGTAATTGTTCTTACTGTAGTTGTTTAGATTTTAAACTTTTCATTTACATGAAGAAATTAACATTGTGTGTAACCTGCAGTTTTATACAAACAGAGATGCTGGTGGAGAGGAAACCTCTGTTCTGTTTTAATCTTTTGTGCTCACATAATATTGACCTACCAACACATTTCGGCGGCTCTGGCTGAAAGGTTCCGTTCTCGGAACACATTATGTCTGCCTTTCCGACAAGACTGAATCCAGAGTTACATCTGTAGGTGACCACTTCTCCATACTTATATTCCCTATTGACATCAGACTCCTCCAGCTGTCCGTTTTGTATGGCCGGAGGTGACAGACACTTAACCTCTGAAAAACAAGAAACAAAACAAATATTTTGAAGAATATACAAACTTTGTTTGTTTGTTTTTTTGGTGCACTACCGTACTGTGTGGAGCAAAGAGCACGTCCTACAAAAACACACATTTCTCAACTTTCGGAGATGACGAAGGGATTTATGCTCGTCAGTATAATATTATGCTCATGTAAGAAATAAGAACAAACCCTCGCATTCAGGATCTCTCCCATCCCAGATTCCCTCGGCTCGACATGTTCTTTGCGAAGACCCAAACAGCACATATCTGAAAGCAATTTACTGCCATATTTAACATTTACAACACAATCAAAATTGCACGTATTTCAAAGCACACCTAAAACAGCACAAAGAAACGGTCTCTAATCATTTTACTCACCCTGTATCACACACAGCTCGAATTGTGTCACCAAAAAGAATTCCGGAAGATATTTCATATCTTCCATGTAGGAAATCTGGAGGACTTCCGCAGGGTTTTCCTATAATGGATAAAAGTTATTACTTAACATTATAGATTTGCATGCATTAACGTAAACAATGTTTTGCAGTGTGAAATTTGTAAAGAATAACAGTAGTTACTTGTGCATTTGAGTTCCAGATCTGTCCACTGTTTTCCCTGACAGGTAACTGATCTCGGAGCTATCGTGTTAACCGGTTTATATCCAGGTATACACTCAAATGTTACTTGATCTCCATCATTGAAACTGTCGGTTGAGATGTATTTTTCTGTTAAGATGACATCTCCTTCAAAATGAGGCTTTGTACATTGCCCTGTGGACACACGAATCATAAGCTTCATGGCAGACAAGTTCAATTCAATTCTGGATTGTAATTTCCAAATCAACACCTTTATTTGTGGCTTGTTCTTACAGCAGTTGTTTAGAAATTAAAGTGACATATTCGTCAGATATGGTAACCCATACCTGAAGTGTGACCTCTGCATTTAACCCATCACTGGTGAGGAGTGAACACACACTGCCAGTCGTAAAAACACACACCCGGAGCAGTGGGCAACAAATGAACAGGAGTTAGGTGTCTTGCTCAAGGGCACTTCAGTTACTACCTGCCAGCACTGGAATCGAACCAGCAACCTTCTGACTACAAGCCTGACTCACTAACCAGTAGGCCACACCTGCCTTAGCACCACGCTCTAACCAGCGATGATGGACATGTGGCCTTAATGGTGTTCAAGCCAAATTTTGTAAACTGGGTTTTTTCCAAATATTGTAACCAAGGAAACTGTTTTGTGTAAACATGAATGATGAGCAAAGAGGACATATCATCTGTTGTCTAATGCTACACAAATGCGATGCAACTGCAAGAGAGGCCTGAAGTATAAACACAGCAGGTTAAGAAGATACTGTTAAAACCATAGTTACTATCATACTCCTATATAGTTTATTACACAGTAGATTTGACCAGCATGACCGGATGGGTATAACAGCACACTCGCTGGTTACAGCCTGGATTAGACCTGTCCGGTCAGCATTACGCCTCTGGTATCAATTTTCCAATGAGATGCAGCTACAGTAAGAAACATGTTAATGGGCATGTTTACACAGACAGTATTAAGTGTAATTCTGTGTGAGGTGGACCTGCTGTGACCGGGCCAGAACCATGATGCCAAATAAACTTGCAAATCTTGTTGTAATTATTTTATTATATTTGTTGTAAATATATTATTTCAGAAACTGTAGAAATAACTTGGAAGTAGATTTCAAAAATCATTGTAGCTGTAAGTCATGTATGCATGCATGCATGCATGTATGATAGATAGATAGATAGATAGATAGATAGATAGATAGATAGATAGATAGATAGATAGACAGAAAGATAGATAGATAGATAGATAGATAGATAGATATACACTCACCTCTGACATGTACAGCCTTCATAAGACACAGGAGCAGCGCAATACTGTGAAAAAGCACTTTATACTCCATCATGTGTAAATAATAATCTCCAAGCCGACTTTTCTCTGCGACTAATACAGAAAAGACAATATGGTGTAACACAGTGAGGAACTTTAATTCAGAAGTGAGATCATATCAAACACAAGAACAAACCGGAGACACAAAAACCGGGGACTCGCCCAAGCAAAGATTTAACGAGTTTCCTTATAGCCTCCTAGCGGCTAGCATGAGAACCGAAACAAGGTTTAAATGACCGACAGGTCGCCGTTTTCGAAAACATAAACATGGATGTGATCTGACATCATAGTTAAAATAAAAATACACTTTAATAACAAGCTCGGTTGTAACTGCGTTACGTGTAAAGCTGTCCGGTTAGCTAGCGACTAAGCTAAACGGTGCTGCGCAGACACAGGACGGGAAGTCCGGATCTGCACCGTTTCCATGCGTTTATTCCTTTTAATCGTCCATTATTTTCTAAGATCCCTTCAATATTTGATCGATCTGACCCCGGTCCACATAACGTGACGTCCGCAACACATGTTAACAATTGAATTTCACGGTTTCTCTCTACACACGATTAGACAGCGGCTAACTGGTCGTGCTCAGGCTAAAATAAACAGCTTAAAACGGTGTTTAAAGACGGCTTACCTCTGGGAAATAAGCGTCTCAGTATTTAGTTTATGACCTTAAAGGACTTTATGTCGGGTCGGTGAACGTCACCCTATTTCCAGGCAACAGTGAGTCACGGGGCGGGGTCAGTAATATGGAAATATGGAAGGTGTATGTGAGCAAGTAGCCACATTCATTTCTGAGTGGTTTTATGACATTGACACATTGTCCTTGTCATTGTACCTCTGACTGTCATGTCGTTTCATGTCTCAGTGACTCAACAGTGATGCATCTCGGACGGAATGAGTTTATGATGGTCTGTCTTTGAGGCTGTCAAAAGGCAGAGCCTGTGACCCGAGGACAGGAAGGGTTTGGCTGTGTTTCTAATGTAACCATTTCCTGTTGCGCTTATGGCGTGGCAGGTCTAATAAAAATACTTTGAACTATTCAATCCTTATAAAGGAAATGATTACATTTGATTGATGAGTTTTTGATTAGATTGTATTTGTCTTCATATTATAAGGTATTACGTATAAAGTAGAGCATTACTATTTTATAGATGATATCATAGATGTATTATTATTATATAATAATAGATTATTATAGATGTTATTATTATTGTGCGTGTTAACCTTGGTGGTGAGGTCATGAGGCGCCGAGTTTTATAAACATGGTGTGGAAACTGATGGCTGTGTTCTCTCACAATCTTCACTATGAGGTCACAGTGTGGCCTTCCATTAGGGTGTGTTGTTCCAGATGCTGTACGGAAGAATATTACAGAAGAATATAAACTGTGTATGAAGATGATTCAGACCAGGAGACTCTCTGCCCAGAAGAATTACATTTTGGATTAAGAAGTTAAGAAGCCTGATCAGACAGAAAAAGTCTGATGTTGTACCTGCATGAGCGAGGGGTTGTTATAATGCTCATAATGAGTTGGAATGAGGGCGAGTAAAGTGAACTATCCCTTTTTAGGAGACTCAAGACAAATGCGTTGTCTAAATACTGCGTAATCCCACCTAACAAGTCATCATACAATGCTAGACACAAACAGGAAAAGCAGCCTTACTGCCTCCTGCCCAGTCAGTGAAGGACCTTACAGGAAGCGTTTGTGTCTGAAGACAACTCAATTCAAAGTGTAGCAACGTTTGAGTTTTTACAATCAAATCTTACAATAGCAAACAGTTGAAGTTAAATGTTAAAGTTTGCACTTACAAAAGAAAATCAAAACAAAACAAACAGTCACAAATGTCTGTCTAATCTAAACACAAATCTGCACTCATGACCTTTTAAAGTATTATTTGTGTTATTTCACATGGATGAGTTTTACTATTATTCTAAAATGTGTTTTTTTAAATACAGAATGAATAAGTGCTCAGACAGATAGACGTGATATACCTGTATTATACTTAAATTATTCTGGATTATTTAATGCTTCCCGACTTTGTATGTTTGTTTGCAAATGAAACTCAAAATGAACTTCTTTTGCAGTCAAATCTGCTTGCTGCGTAAATTCACCGCTTAGAAATCATAATAAGGCAAAGCCGCAGTTTCCACACCGCACCCGCAGGCCAGCAAACCGGTTAAGGCGGAGCTTGTGTGTCGTAAGAATGATATAAAACTCTGCATTTTTATTTATAACCACTAGATAGAGCCACACGAAACGCATTGACACCAGCACAGCAGTTACACATATAAACTCCGTCCAGACGATTTATTTCACCCCATATTGTGTGAAATGAGATGCTCTTACTTATGTGTGATATATAACATGTGTTACATCGATGTTTATAATCAGCTTTATTAAACTGAACAAAAAACAACAATTCAAAGATTATAAAGTGTTTAAAGGTACAGTAGCAAGCAAAAGACCCCACCCCCTTCAGAGAACTCTCCAAAGCCACGCCTCCTCCAAAACACATGAGCGCATGCATAGTTTGACAGACAAGCAGGACATCCAATCATTGCACTCTGAACATAGATGCTCTGGGACCTTGTGCTACAAACTATTAGACTGAAAGAACAAGAGAGTCAGAGAGAGAGTGAGAGACAGAGAGAGAGNNNNGGTGAGAGACAGAGAGAGGGTGAGAGACAGAGAGAGGGTGAGAGACAGAGAGAGGCACAGAGAGAGTGAGAGACAGAGAGAGGGTGAGAGGCAGAGAGAGAGAGTGAGAGACAAAGAGAGGGTGAGAGACAGAGAGACAGAAAGACAGAGAGAGAGTGAGAGACAGAGAGAGAGGTTGAGAGACAGAGAGAGGGTGAGAGACAGAGAGTGAGAGACAGAGAGAGGGTGAGAGACAGATAGAGGGTAAGAGGAAGGGGAGAGAGACTGATAGAAAGACAGAGAGAGAGAAAGAGAATAAAGTTGCTTCACGGCTTCTGTGACGACAGATCACACAGTTCCTCAAGTCAAGCACAGGTACACAGCGAGAGAGAGAGATAAACTAAAAGATGGGCATTTTTCAGAAGGCCACCGAACACTCCTATTCTCTGCCATGACAGAAGCAGCTTCACACATCATGTCATGGACCCCCAGACACAGATTCTGAGGGGCTTGTTGGCTGAAATCACCAGGAAGGAGACAGAAGAAGAGGGGACGGAGAACGGACATGCTGGAGAGTTTCTGGTAAGTTTATCTTGACTAGTTATTTGTTGTTGAGAAATGCCAATCTCTCCTTTACAAGAACAATCTCTCAAACTCTCTAATGTTGAGCATCAATGTGATTTATAAGCCAAAACTTAATGCTTAGTGGAAAAGATCTTCAAACACTTGGTTTATTATAACCTGCATGCTTCTTTATTTGACCTGTATTGTACATTTCAGGTTTATTTAAGACATAAACAGTCAAACAATGTCTGACATGTAGTGACTGTATCCTCACAGTTTGCAGTTACAACATTTTAATACTCTGAAAAGAGACAAAGGAGAAAACTAGACATTTAAGAAGAGTTGTAGTGCTGGACAGGAAGTTGCTCCTGATTGGCTGACGCACCCTGAGCTACATGCTGCTTTGTGTCACAAACTACAACTTAAAACTACAGTAATTCAATCGGTTTTGGTAGTGTGTACTGAATTGCATTTCCAAGGAGAAAATGTAGATTCCCGTGAGCTTGTCTTGAACCGCTTTCAGATATCTGCTTTATTATCTCTGTCAAACTGGTCGCATGAATCTGTGGTGCAAACCACAGACAGCATCTGTCAGCTCATCTGAGTGGCTGTTAATGAAGTTCTATTACAAGCTCTGAGCAGGAAGAGAAGCTGTATATTTGACAGGGCATGGACACGAAAGCTGCTCTTCACTCCTGTGTAATTAATGAATAATTAAATGATATGTGTAAGTCTAATTTCACTGTGCAAAACTAAACATGAGGGTTTCACACTCTGAGATGACTTCTCACATAACCGGGAACTTTCTCTAAAAGTTACAGAATTAAAAAATGCTTGAATAATGTTCTTCTAACTAAACGATAAAATTAATACAATTTTTACAACATGTTAACATTGTAACATTTAATGGACACAGGGAAACATTTGTACATCTAAAACTGTTAGCTGTGTTCTGAGTTTTTTGCAATCACTCTTATTATAGTTGCTCACTGTCATGCTGTGACAGAATTAAGATGTGGTTGGAAAGTTCTCACAGATCAGACACATACAGTGAAGAGCAAGTAGCACATTTCACACCTAGATGTGACACACACACACACACACACACACACACACACACACACATTGGCTTTTTATGTTTCATGGAGACATTCAATAGACGTAATGGTTTGTATACCGTACACACTGTATATTCTATCCCACCTACATGTATAACCCTCACTAAAAAAAACTTTCTGGAGTTTAGATTTTCAATAAAGATTATTCTGTATGTGAATACCAGTACACACACCAAAAATGTATTTTTGTTAATTTTATTCAAAGGCTAACGTTGTTTTATCTAACATGTTGCATCATATTTGGCCTTTAAAAAAATTTAAATTATACCAATTTAAATCCTGAACATGTGCTTTAAGTCAGCATCACAACAATATAAGCCGAAAATACAATTTGAGCTGAATAAATGCAAATGTTTAAGACACAAATGCATTAAAACATGTTTTATGTAACCTGTTTAAAACAGAAACTGAAGAGGCAGTCTACTAAGTATCATGCAGAGAAAACTTACCCATGCAGAGCTGCAGACAAACAAGTCAATGTAAAGAAAAACAGATACAAGGACATTGTACCATGTGAGTATGACTCTACTGTACTATGCTGTACTGTACTGTACTTTACTGTACTGTATTACATTATACTATACTTTACTCTACTGAACTTTACTGTACTGTTTTGTACCACATTATACTATACTGTACTTTACTGTTCTATACTATACTGTATTCTACTGTAGGGTACTGTGCTATACTGTACTGTGCTATACTAAAAAACAAAAAGTGTGCTGATTGTAAAGATTAACTTACAGTAACATGTATGATCTATATGCTGGCAGTGTATTTTCTTACAGTTGATCACAGCAGAGTAAAACTCTCTCTCAGTACCTCCAAAAAAGACTCGGACTACATCAATGCAAGTTTCATTCAAGTAAGTATTAGTAAAGTGGCAAGTTTTGCCAACCATATAATCCATTTTTAATTTCAACCTGCCAAACTGGACAAGAGACAAAAGAAAAATATCACACAACATCACATATCTACAGAAAAGGCAACAGTTACAGATTTCCTCTTTAATGTGTATTTTTGTGTTTTGATGTGTTTTGAAATGCAGGCAGAAACTTTGTTAATATGGGTTCAAAAACCCAAACAGAAACTTCATGTTGGTTTTAAGTTGGTTGAGGGAAGGCCAAGAGCGTGCAGAGCTGTAATGTGGGCAAGAGGTGGTTATTTTGAAGAACCAAAATCAACTAACAATTTTAACTATACAATTTCCTTATGTCTTATTTCATAGACAATTATTCAAAAAGTGAGAAAAAAAGTGTCTTAACGTTTAACTGCTGGTGTACACAAAATCCAAATCTATAACACATATAACACAAGGTGGGGTAGCAATTTCAAAGACGCTAGCTTTGAAAGCATAAGATCCCGCCCTCCCTTCAGTGCTCTCTGAAGCCACGCCTCCTTCAATAGTGCACGGTGGTATGCAAATACATAGTTTGACAGGCAAGCAGGACGTGGTATCATTGCATTCAGACCGAATTCAGTGATTGGACAAACATTTAATGGTCCTGTGTCTTCCACAGAAGAGATATATTGATATAAATATATTTAGATCAGTTTACTGAATGATTGCTGTCAGGATGTGAAGAGACTTTCAACCAGCAGAACAAAACATGTTTGTGGAGCAAATCACCGGTCCTGTCTTTAAAGAGTTACACTTTAAATGATGCATTTAATGAGATTAAACAGAAGACGTGTTGTTTAAAAGAATCTGTGGCTATCAGGTTGTTTTCTATGGGTTCAGTTATTGGTGTTGGTTTCCCTGTTCATTCAGGGTGTGTCGGGCTCCAGGGTGTATATTGCCACACAGGGTCCACTGCCAAACACACTGCTGGACTTCTGGAGGATGCTGTGGCAATACAACGTACAGGTGAGACAATCAGTGCGTCACCATTTCATACCACTTCCTGTTTCCGCTCAGATGCGGCTCACATGCACTTTGAGTGACACGACCTCTCAGGGCGATGAGAGAAGGTCACCTGGGGTCGGATGTGGGTGGCACAGAGCTGTAATGTCTCACAAATGTCTCTCTCACTGCAGATTGTGGTGATGGCTTGCAGGGAGTTTGAAATGGGACGGGTGAGTGTGAAAACATTGTTTTTGGACGAGCACATTTTAATAACATCATTACAACACTCCCATCTTTTTACAACTGTTGCTATAGTTACAGTGTGGCCATGCACTCCATTTCTGTGTCATTTTGACAGCACAGACACATCTGAAGGAAGTGACTGGAGTTAAACTCGTGCTTTTCCTCTTTCTTTCAGAGAAAATGTGAGCGCTACTGGCCGGAGTCAAAGGGGGACGTGTTTGTGTGCGGACCCTTTACCATCCAGCATGTGAGAAACACTTCCTCTCAGAGTCACACCATGTTTCCTGTCCCTCTCTTTAGTTCTCTAAAACACACTCAGTAAAGATGCAATAAATAAAACACCACCGCCACACACAAACATGTAGTTTTGCACATCACAATAATGGATTCATATGTTGGTCTATCACAAACTGTCACTGTTTTAGAGAAACAATACTGAGTTCAGATCAGTATCTAGTTATTCACTGACCAGAATGTGTTCATTTAGTCACGCACATGTCTGATCTTGTCTAGGAGTCTGAGGAGAACAAGGGAGAGTATGTGACAAGAACGCTTCAAGCAACATTCAGGAACGTAAGTAGAACGATTTGAGGTTTATTTTGAATCTTTCAGCGCTAATTTCTTCTTTTTCTCAGGAGTCCCGCACACTAAAGCAGCTGCACTACATGAACTGGCCGGATCACGGCGTGCCTGACTCCATTCCTGCGATGCTGCAGCTGCTGCAGGACATGCGCGTTCACCAAGACCACGAGGACCTTCCAATCTGCATTCACTGCAGGTGCATTTCTTAGTCTGGGAAAGGTTTAGTGGTCTTTAACATGCCATGGAGAGGGCCAATCAGATTCAGTTTCAACCAGTAGCCGTGGAAACAACAATCACCATGCTTTCTGAGAGAGAACGAGTCTTTACTTTAAGGGATAGTTTTATTAAACCTGAATATGTGCTGTTAGTTTGCTCACCTCAGGGCCATCCAAGGTGTATTTGACGTTTTTTTAGAAGAACAGTAAAGAAGATTTTTAACTGAAACTGTCGTTTCTTCTTGCTTATTAAATGCGAGTCTGCGTGTGCCGTGTCTTTAAGATTCACACAAAATAAATCTCTGCAGCTCCTGATGATATACTGAAGTCTTTCAAAGCCAAACGGTCGGTCTGTGCAAGAAACTGACACGAAACTTTAAAAAAACTACAGGACCGTTAGCATGATAACTTTAAGAGAACATTAGCCAATGTTCTGAGAACATTTCCTGTTATTTGCTGTGTTTTCACTGATGTTTCTCCTCTTGGCCTCTTGTGGATTTGCAGTGCGGGCTGTGGAAGAACAGGTGTGTTGTGTGTGATTGACTATACCTGGAATCTACTGAAGAGACGAGTAAGAACGCAACACATCCTGAAACAAAGCTTTCACTGTACACACAGCTGTTGATCTTATTTGCTCTGGTTTAGATGATACCAGAGAACTTCAGCGTCTTTGAACTGGTGAAGAACATGCGTACACAGCGGCCCTCTGTGGTTCAGACCAAGGTATTCAACATTAAACCTCATCCCTTCCATTTTTAAAGGCATAGTTCATCCAAAAATGAAAATGTTTCCATTTACTCTTCCTCATGTCATTTCAAACCGTTACGACTCCTTGATGCTTCTGAAAAACACAAAAGAAGATATTTTGAAGTATGTTGATAACCAGACAACAGTGGCACACATTGACTTCCATTGTATGGACACAAAACCACCGAGACATTTCTCAAAATATCTTCTTTGGTGATCCACAGAAAAATAAACGTCACACAGGTTTGAAAAGACATGAGGGCGAGTAAATGATGGAGGAATTTTTATTTTCAAGTGAACTTTATTTTCGAGATCTTCTTTGACCAGATAGAAGGGCTGGTTACTATAGCTGTTGTGTAGATATACTACAACTTGTTTGTAGTGTGTCCTTCATTTGCTTCCCTCTCTCTCTCTGTCTCTCTCTCACCTAGGAACAATATGAGCTGGTTTACAGAACCATTAAACTGCTGTTTGAGAGATATTTGGATGCAAAGGCTGAAACAAACAAAAAGGTTAGATGTGACTCTGCGTGTGTATTATAAGCTCCAGTATTTTACACTGGTTTATGACACACAGTCATAAACAGAGCATGTATCACACTCGTTCTCTGAGGTTTACTGAATCATTTATCAACATCCCCCATCAGGTTCCCATGTCCCCCGAAAGTGAACTCTCAGACGTCGGTGAATCTGAATCAGACACTGGGCCTGACTGCAGAGCACTGGTTCACACTGAACTCAGGTAACAGGAAACCTGCTGTTTTGATGCTATTTATAGACCTTAAAGCTGAAGTGACATTTCTGCGGTACTCACATCAACAAACAGAATCGCAAAAATAGTGATTCTTTCTAAATAAGTTTTAAAGTACTTTAACATTAAAACATTATGTTTAAACATATAATGTTAAAACATTAACATTATTAACATTAAAAATATGTACATATATCAACTTTAAAGGTTTGGACCAAATGCAATAATAATAACTGCTTTCAACCATAATAACAAAAAATGTTTGTGGAGAAAATTCATGTACGCTGCCTTCAACAGTCAAACTCTTTACAAGCTTCATGACTAATACAAATTCTGTTTAAAATGGTGTGTTGGTGGTGGTAATAATCACAATGCCTCTGTTGATCTGTTTGCATTTGCAGTTCTGATAGAAGTTACGAGATGATCAGTTCTAAAAATCACTGTCATCACACACAGAAAGTCACTTCCTGTTCACCAGTCAGTCACAAGACCGTTTCCTCCAAACACACTCCAGCAGACACGCTTCACTCAGAGAGCGAATGGGCCCAGACTAATAAAGATCAGAGTCCATTCATCACACAAACTCCTCAAACAGACATCACAACCTGTGGACCTCGCAGAACTGATCCATCCATCAGCTTTAGAGCCAATCCTACTACAGATGCATTCATTACCCCAAACTATCTCATCAGCCTAGAACAAGAGCCAAGGCCAAGTGCTGGACCAGTGGAACCAGAGGGGAACCAAGAATTAAATCTAGCCCCAGTAAAGCCCAACCCTGTTGGACTCAACACCCTCTGCCTCACTGTGGAAGATCCTTATTTTGAGTCTGCATCCCACAGCAATGCCAGCATCATGGAGTCTACAGAAATCTGGACAGAGAACATGTGCCTTAAAATAGCTCCTTTAGAACTTAGTACTCCAGCTGTAGAGCTGCCAAAACATGAATGCAAAGGTATGAAACACACAATTAAGTACCTGTGTGAGAGATTTCTTAGCAATAGTTATGATTTATGGGAAATAATTGACATGATGAATGAATATGAATTTGGCAGTCACTCTGATCCAGAGCAACTTACAGTGAATTTTAACAGAATGTAAATTTATTAGGAAACTTATTTTGTGTTTTATTATTTGTATTCAGGTGTAAACACGCCTACATCGGATGAGGACACGCCCCCTCCTTTACCAGAGAGAACCCCAGAGTCTTTTATACTGGCTGATGATTTTACTGGTTTGTTCAGATCTTTAACAAAACGAGTGACTTTATGTAATATACTGTCTTTAATGTGCGCAGTGTCTTTTCTTCTGTAAATTTCAAGACATACAGAAACCAGTTTAGTTCCTCCTTTATTTACAATGTAATGTAGAAATGTAAACAGACATAACTGACAGTAACAGCACGCGGTCTTCTGTTTTCAGAAATCAGTGAAGGGACTGATATGTTGACATGGGACATCTCCTCCAGCACAGACAGTGGTGAGCATTTCCCAGCCCTGACAACTCACTCAGAGGCTGCCGACAAAAATGTGTGTAACGTTTTAAATATTTCTCTTAATTTCAAACAGACAGCCCCCCCTCACCTGCACCTCCACTGCCCGAGAGGACCCCAGAGTCTTGTGAAATGGCCCCAGACGAGGGTACCGCATGACTAAACATGAGTGAAGTGTAAAACTCAGCAGCTTGTGCTTCATAGAATCTCATTGTCTCCTCAAACAGATCTGCTACAAAACGTGACCGCAGGCGCAAAGCCGCAGGATGTTGTTATGAGGGTTGGTAAATCTTCAGAGTGCTCCGGAAAAACGAATGAATTTCAGACAGACATCAGTGGATCCTCATCCAGTGGCAAGGTCATCCACTGCTGGACTGTTCGTGTGTAGAGCAGTAAATCTCTATTTAAAGCTGTTAAATCTGTAACCAGACTGTCAATCACCAGCTCTGTTCAAACACAAAACTGCAGGTTATGTACTTTTCTTTACATATGTCAAAGTCAAATGAAGTCAAACTGACATTTCCGGGAAATCAGAGCGACAGCTCAAATGATAAATCATGATTATAAACTTACTGTTGTGAATCAGGGTGAGGAGATTGTGTTGAACACTGATCTGTCATGTACTTGCCCAATAACTGCATAAACTGCATTTTTGTTTTAACTAGAAAAAGTTACAGATTGCAGCTTTAAATAATCGTGGGCTACTAACAGAAAAAAACCAAAAGCTGTTGCCTAACACTAAATATAACTCGTAAATGAAGATGTAAACGAGGACATAATGTGATCAGAAGTTGAGAAGTAACATCTTACTTTCTGTTTCAGAGCTTAAACCTCAGAATGTCACTTTCTGGTAAGTAAATATATGCTAAATATGTATGAATAGAATCCATATCTGAATCTATTTTGATAAGTTATTATATATTATTGTTCCAGCACCACCATCTATTGTACTGAGCCGTGATCCAAACACAAGTCACAGACCTCCTCCAGCACAGGGTGAGAGTCACACCCGAAGTGCTTCATGAAAAAGAGAAATATTGCTGCATGTTTTTGTTTTGTGCTTTTAAAGCAACTCTGAGGACACCAACTGCTTCCTCTAGTATTTTATTTAAAACTGCCGAGAGTACAGACGAGGAAGTTGAAAATGTAATAATGGTTCTGGTTCATTAATTAAACACACAGTAAAACTCAACTTCTCTTTTATAATTTCAGAATCTGCCTCTTGTCACGCTCCATGTGATCAGACCACCGAGACATTTAACTCTGTTTCAGATGAAGGTTTATGTATCTAATTATGTATTTAACTAAAACTGCTTTTAATTAAACCCACAGCATGTTACTACACTGAACTCGGTACGCACACACTCACACACTGTTGTGTTTTTATATAGAGTGTGTTACGCCTCCACTGCCGGAAAGAACCCCAGAATCGTTCATATTTCTCACGGAAGAAGGTGCAGTACCGCGTCATCCCGTTTACACTGTCCAGATTATCTGTGCGTGCATTTGTGCTGAAGTTGAGCTTTGTTTTTAAAGTGCACAACAGCGACCCCTGTCGGTCAACTGAGACCGAGCAGCAGAGAATGAGAGCGGGCGCTTCAGGCGGATCTCAGCCCGTCCTGGATCATTCCTGGAGCCGAAGCAAGGTCACTCCTCGCTTGATACTGCCATTCATGATTTATATAAATGGACAGAAATATGTCATATATAATATATATTAATATGACAAAATGTATATGATGTATAAATATTGCATATTATAATTATAACATTATATAAGTCATGCATAAGAAACAAGTAGTTTTAAACTCGCTCCAAACTTTGTAATCTAACATTTATATACTTTTCTCACAGAGTGTCAGAGCAGAAAGTTCAAAAAAAGGTACGCGGATGTTTCCACAGTATGTACTTCTTACACTCTGAGGTCAAACCATTGTGTCATTGCCACAAAGCGCTTTTGCGATTTTTCAGAGCCTTCATCTTCGGCTCCGCTGATGCCGCAGGTCCCCGTCACCATGGCAACCGGAGGACAAGGTTAGCGACAGCGTGCATCGTTTGATACTGATCCACATCGGGTCAGGAAACTGCATAACCGAGATGAAAAGTTAGTCACTTAGTTTGCACTGTGCCCAATACAGTGGAGCTGGAGATGACAGACAGTGGCCAGCAGGGGGCAGCTGGACCGACTGAGTCTGACAGGGGGGACGAGAAAACTTCACTGGTCAGCAGCACCAGGACCAGGACCAAGGTCCGGCTCTAAAACCTGTTACTGAGACATGCAAAGAGCATCAAGTATCAATAAAATAATATGCATAAATATAAAACAAAAACAATCCTCTTTTCTTACAGAGCAAGTTTTTAAAAAGAAGACAGAAACGTATGTATAATAACCAATTATTATTTTCTTGTTAATTCTATTAATTTGTACTTCACAGTCTGTAACCTTAAAACTTTATGTAAATTAGGTGTAAGCAACTATATACAGCTACTTGCTGATGATGTAACTCATTTGCAGCCAAAACAGCACCGCCTCCAGCCCCGCCTCAGTCATCTGCACCGCCCACTTCTGGATTCTTATTTTGTAAGCTTACTGTGTCTAAACCTGAACTGATATTGTTTTAATCACTAAGTGTCTAATAAATGAAGTGTTTAACTGATGTAGTGATTATTTTCAGTTTTTAAACATGTTTAACAGCTCAACAGCTGTTTTTACTGTCACAACCGCATGTTCACGTCTTCCAGACACTCTGTAAACTTCAGCTGATGACTCTGTTCTCGCTCCACAGCGTTCGGACGCCGTTTCGGAAAGCCAAAGGGCCGCGGAACAAATTCCCGTGAAGGAACCTAAAGAACAGGAAGAAGGAACATGGCTGCCTGACAAATACTTATCTTAGTCTCATGGTGAGAGAGGAGCTTGAGGGACAGCAGCCCGACAACTGAGAGCGCACAATAAATGTTTCTTACAAAGATTTGTCATTGTGATCTCCTGTAATGGTCCCATGCAGAAGAGTGGGCTTGTTTTTAATGGAGTAAATATAAAGTTTCTATTAAATACTGTATGTAAATGAATAATATTGTGAAAATACAAAATAAATGGTGATAAGTATGATGGAAATATTTTCTGATCACATAGGCAGCACTTGAACCAAATGTCAAGCTTCAGATAACAGAACCAAACCAAACATTGTACTTCACATAATGTTGGACTTTGTGTCTGTGCATCTGTTGTCAGAACGGTCCAGAATGACAAACAGTTTATGGTCTGTGCCACACTGTTATTAATGTCATATTTTCAATGTACAAATGCACGGCAAGAGACCGTTAATAACAGCTTCACTCTGGTATACTCATAAAACAGTTTATTAAAAAAATACAGAAAAGTCTATGCATTCCATTGTATTTATACACAATCGATTCATGTGACAGTTCTATTACACGTTACTGAGCTTTACAAAACGTTACTCTATCGGTTCATAACTGACCATCTATTAGTCCTTAAAAAAAAAAAAATCAATGAAAAGATCGAAAACCTCAATAGAAATATCAACCAGGGCAGAGGAGTCAAACTCACACTGAGCATGCCTTGATTCCTACGTGGAGTTTTTCCTATATTACAAACAACAATTAAAAACCTGATCAACACAAAAAAACAAAACTAGCTGCCAAAATTGTGAAGAAACAGAACGCTGAGCATCACGTTTACTTTAAATCCCCCCTCAAAAGTAGACAAGGGTGAAAGTGTGTAAGACTGAGCAGAGAACACGGACAACCCATGGGTAGATTCAACATAAGTGCATGTGTTACTGAATTAAACAGCCTGAACCAGTAAATATTTATGATTGATTTTGGCTGTATCTTCCAAGTTTAGTCACAGCCTGTGTAAGTAAATCATTCATTTGTAATGTAAGGAAATTGAGGGGCGGGTTTGATTATTTAGATTTTCACACCTACTTACATAATTATAATCCCAATTCAATAATAGTAGGAAGAAGAAAAACATTCACATTGCACGATTGCTACATTTCTGTAGCTCAGTTACCTCCAGTTAATTTTTTCCCATGTGTTTTTATCCTTTGATGGACAATACAACATCACACGCCTGGATTACAACAATCTGTGACACGCTTTGGAGTCTCAATCACAAGTACCTGATCGTTACTTATTGCCAGACGTTATCCATCACAATGCTTTCAAAACTGCCATGACATGATCATATTAGCAGACATTTGCAGACTTTAAAAGGCACTCGTTTATACTGGATCCATTCAGAGAAAGCCATTACATCATTGTGTTAAATCACAACCCATGTACACTGACTGACCTTTGCTGGTGGAAAATTACATTCAGATCAGCCATGAACAATTCCTGGCGCCAACACTGAAGCACAACTAACCATTAACCAGAACACGTGCCTGCTTAATCCCATTCACACCACATTAACGTGCAAACGCATCATTACTGACAACCCAAGACACCTTTTATAAACTGCCACAGACAACTTCAGTTCCAAAACACAGTAAACAGAGTGTTAAGCAACAAAGTCCTCAGCAGAAACGCAGCAAAAATTCCTTCGTTCTTACAGTTATAAAGAAAATCAAGTGCTTTTTTTTAGCAGAGAAACAGTTTAAAAAAAAATGATTAAAGAATTTATTCATACCTTGTTCATGAATATTCGATGTTATTCATTCATATTTTCTGAGAAATGTAACCGTTTTTTTTAAATGGCCAACACAACAGGATTAATCATTTGGGACATAAATGTGACAAAAAGACGTACAAAAAGACAAACGTTCAGATCTACAGCAAATCGATGTAATATCAGTGAAAATTCTGCACTCTGAAAAGACTTTGAGAGTATAAACATGTAAAATCTCAATAAAGTTTGTTTAACCTGCAGAAATTAATAAACTATTTAGTTATAAAACTCATATTAATGCACAAGTCAGAATTATTGAGCTCAGCATGTTCAACAGCTCAACACAATTCCAATAATCCAAACATACGTGTCAGATCCCTTTAGGACACTTAATCAAACCCAGTAAACAACATCAGATGAAAAGGCATCGATATATTTGCCCCTGAGTGCAGGTTTGGTTTTGATATCATCAATCTATGTTCTGCTACCTGGAGATCACAGACCAAATATAATGAAACATTTACTCCAAAACCAAAACTATAAAAGAGAACAAATCTGACAGAGCACCACAGACAGAAAACAAACATGAATAAATGAATAAATGATATTAAAGTTGCAATCTGTAACTGTTTTGATTAAACAAAAATCTGTTATTAAACAAGTACCTGACAGTGTTCAAAACATCATCTTAGCGCAGTTCACAGCAGTACGTTTATAACAACGATTTATAATTTCACAGGAAATGTCTGTTTAACTTCATTTCATTTCAAGCATAAAGTAAGTAAAGTAAACTGCAGTTGTATGTTTCAAACAGAGATGTTGACAGAGAGGTGAAAGTTACAGATTGCAGCTTTAAAAGACTGTTTTTTGTCGGACAAAAAATAAATAGTTACAATGAACATATGAAAAATTTGGCCAAATCCTATTTCCTGCTACACGAGAGGTATAAGAATGCACACCTTCCTCATAAATAATTACTGCTATTAATTGCTAGTTGAAAACGGCGTAAAAAATTCCTTCAAGCCAAACCAACGTACAATCCAAAATCAGAGAACTGTCAGTGACTGAAATCTGATCTCTAGTCTAGCTTAAACACCCTAAATACTTCAGAGCACACCGTGAGAACAAATACCACTGTTGTCTCTTTAAGATTGCTGTTCTGCACTTGTGACAGGCACTTTGTCATAAAAACCAATTCAGCAGGTCAATGCAAAACACACGACAACCCAATAAAACAACATCTCTTATGTGAGATAAATCTCAATTTTATAATAGATATATATATATATATATATAAACAAATATAAAACAACACTGAGCAATCAGCAAAAATAGATTTCAAATTAAATGCTTTGGCAGAGAAAAACCTAAAAAGTACCTGCTGGAGTTTCACTTCTTAACCAAAATCTAAAAAAGGAAAAATATACAGTCTTCATCGTTTTAAACAAAGTCCAGATATCTCTGTATCTACAGTGTGGAATGTCAGTCAGGTGAAATCCTCATCAGAGGATTCAGAGGTCAGAGTCATCTGCAGACCTGCAGTGGGCATCTGTGCCTGTGATGCTGAGTGAGGAGTCAGATGGCAGCTCGGCGGGATCCTGTGGAAGCATTGGCCCTGTGCAGGAAATGCGTGTGCATTTAGCTGGCTGCGGTGGGGCGGGCTGCATGGGTGGTGTTGTGGGATGCTGGAAAAGTAGCTCCTCTGTGTCCAGCTGCGGCCGAGCGCAGGAGGTGACTTTGGCGTCAGGTTTAACAGGGGAGGAGAAAGATGGAGGAGGGGGGGATGTGGAGCACAGGTCCGTGCTGTTAACCTCCTCTGACAGCACCTCCTCAGAGTGATACTGCTTTAGGCGTATGTGCCACGCGAGGCTACACACGGCCGAGACGGTTTTGAACTGGTGTATGACATTACGGGGGATGAAGTAAATGTCGTCGTCGCAGAGCTGCGCACGGACGTAACGGATGCCCTCTCTCCTCAGCTGGTTGAGTTTGGCATCGTCCACCCACTGGACACACTGCAGAGAGAGCAGCATTATGGGATTGTAGATGTCTTTTGGACGTGCCTGTTCTCAGATCAGGGTTCTCCAATACATTTAGCCTTTACAATACAAATACAATACTAATACAAACAACCAACACTCTTCCAGATGTCAAACAAGATCAAACTAAATCTCCCACATACAAAACATTTATTAGCCAAGACTTCTGTCAAGTCCATAAAAACGCCCAAAAATCTCACAGGAGATAAAAGATTTCAGAAAGGAGACAGAATGTATGCAGGGATTCAACATGCAATCATGTAAATGAAAAGCAGTTCATATTCATAACTGTGTAGTAAAGGTATTGCAGAGCTGAAACAATACTGCACAGAAGACCAAAACACACGAGTCGGGTTCATTTATTACTTCAACTGCACAGACATCTTAAGAACATCTTACCTGTGACACAGGCGGCTCAAACAGGTCTATCTGAAGTCTTTGAACGACATCATTGAAGTCCTCAGCATGAAAGCAGACCACATCTTTGGTTATCCGTGGCCGTTCGCTCCTACAGGAAATGATCACATAAATCTCCTCAGATCTGCTGTTACACAGACACACATCTCTGCAGACATATGCCCAGCAGATGGGGTCCTCCTACTCACCATTCCCCAAACTGAACGGCTTTCAGCACACCCACAGCTGCCGTGCTCTGCCAGTCAAAGCTCTGACCAATGTGATCGGCGTGCGCTCTCGTCCGGTCCTCAAACAGAATCTCGCGCGGCTCGCTGGCTCTCGGTAAGTAATGCAAGTTCTTGACCTCATTCATAGATCTAGAACCAAAATGAAACAAAGTTTGGTGAGATCAGCAGACCAATCAGCTGGTCTATTCATAAAACAATTCTGCGTGTAATTCAATCACGGCTGAGCGCGAGCTGCACCATCAAATTTGAAAGCGACTGTGACAGAATCTGGGGGGGGTCAAAATTTTACAGGGAGTTGAATTTCAATACAACAGTGTGATCTGAATTGAACCAGATTCGATGTAAAATTTTTACGAATAGATTCAGAATCATTAGAGAAAGAATCAGTTTATAGAGCATACCTTCGCCTTTTGAAAGGAGATTTGGGCATATCAGCTGTAGGAACCATCTGCTCTCCTGGCCTCACCCACATGATGGGTCCGTCATCACTCTGGGACCTGCAGTCGAGCTTCAGACTGGACAGACTGCCCCATGGCAAAGTCATCTGCACAAAATAGTCAGAAATGTAAAAAATAATTCACCTCCTTTTGACTCTGTTGCCATTAGGAAAATTTCACAGAAAACACTTTTGGAATACTTAGAATTCAAACATTTGTATTTAACAGGAATTTTATTTTAAAGATTGGTTACCAATATTATTAGTTAATAGTCATGGACTACAAGCCCCAAAAGTCCTATTTTGATTTCCTGTAGTCTCTAAAGGTAGAAGCAAGCTAGAGGAAATCAGAGAAACCAAATCTCCTCCCATAAATGTGACAGACTGTATAATTTATATTAGATGTTAGAATCTCCCTCAGCTTACAGACATGGCAGCATTTGCATCAGACAGCAGCAGTGCTGCAACAGCCTTTAAACTCTCTCTTCTGTGAGCAAACGCTTTCTAACCTTTAGAAACGGAGACTCCTCAAGCATGTCCAGGAACTCTGGGAAATAATCGCCCACCTCCTCATCGACTGCCCCCACCAGACTGATCTGCCTCATGGGACCTGCTCTGTATGTTCCAGAGCAGTAGGTTCTGCTCACCTGGAACACAACTGAACATCAGGAGCTGGAAACATCTCACACGCACTCGCAATGTGTAAATAAACCGGCAGAAGCTCTTCATTTAAACTCAAGTGAACGTATTTACAGTAAATACTGTAAATAGCACAGATATTTACTGTAGTATTTGATGACAGAAGGAAGATTGATAAGATATGCTTGAGGGAACATAACTTGTCTTTAGAATGTATGCTTGTCTCCTGCTAGTCATATAAACTCGTTCAATAATGTTTGTTTATTTTAAAGCCTAACAGAAAACTTTGACCCGCATCACTTAAAGGCAGTGCAGAAGATTTTTTTCAAAAACATGTTTAGTTATACTGGTTGAAAGTCTTTTAAAATGGCAAAGTGGTCTAAATCCATCCATATACATACATACATACATATCTTCTGTGAAAGAACCACGCAGAACCACAAGATGTTCATACAATTATTATATTCGGCCCGAATGCAATGACAGGATGTCCTACTTGCCTGTTAAACTATAAATGTGTTCATGTGTTGGAGGAGGCGTGGCTTTGGAGAGGTCTGTGAAGGGAGGACGGGATCCTATGTTTTCAAAGTTAGCTTGCTATTGCTAGACTCTCTGAAACTGCCTATCGTACCTTAAAGACAGTTAATGCACTTTGAACCGTCACCATTGGTAGCACCTGACTTCAGTAAATATTAAATGCTATCACAGCTCTCCAACACTGAGAACATTTAAAAACGTTTGACACATTTGGGCTAAAATGACAATATATCCCGTCATTAACGCAGTGTTGATGCTTGTAAACCAAACACAAGTCAATGCATCAAGACACAGCCCAGTTAAACATACTGTTTTCTCCAGTTAAGAGCAGAAAGCACCAGTCTACCTGTGAGTGGAAGTTAGCGATCGTGGTGGTCTCAATTTCCTTCTTGCCAAGGATCTCCACTTTAACCGGCGTATTGGGAAAATTAAAGGCAAAGTAGTCCAAAAAATCAGGCAGGTAAGCGGCCGCCCCATGCACCACAGCGAGGGCGTAACGCGCAGCTCCTTTAGGCTTTTCAGCAAACGTGAGATCCAGAAACTCACGGGCGAATCTTTCCGTGTCTGCAGGCCCCAGTAAGGACAGTTCATCGGCATATGCGTGCAGCACTGAAGCCCCTCCGTTGGGCTGATTCTCCTCGTGTATCAGTCTACTGAAGGAAGAGCTGGTCTGAAGGCACGAGCTGCGAATGAAGTGCTCCAGGTGCGAGGTGAAGGGCTTCTCAACACCTTTGGGAGGGTGACACTCACCTAATCCAGAACTTGCGTGACACTGCTGTTCGTCTTTGAGGTAGGCAAGCACTGCAGGGTCATCAGAGGTGAAGAGATCTCCTGTCAGTCCCGCACACGTCGTCTGAACTGATTTATTCTGCAAGCGAAACTTCTTGCCGCGCTCATCTTCGCGATGATGTTTCTTCTTTTTCTTCCTCTTGAGGAGATATTCCTGCAGGGTCTGTGTTTTTCCATTCTCACTGTACGGCTCTGAAAAGATTAGACATCATATGGAAAACTGACAACTCACTCTCATATCATTTTAAGACTTAAAATATTGCATTTTAAACGGTGTTAAAAACACTTTCAGAACCTTTATTATTTTTGTATTTGTTTAATATGACAGCAATGGTCAACAGCAATTCTTACGAGAAAAAAAACTGTGTATTTATTGTATTTATTTAACTGTGTATTACTATGTATACTGTGGTACAGTAACTCAGTAATATGGTACCGTAATAAACAGACAGTAACAGCAGAATACTTTGACATACGTCACAGTACTAAACGTTTGTCACATGCATGTTTTATTTACATTATATGGCAAATAATATGGCGCATCGGTACAAACAGCCCTTTTTTGCGAGGTTACAGATAAAGTATATTATTACGAACCTATCAATTGCATATCATTGCATTTGTCTCTAATATTAAATAGAGACTTGACATGTGTATGAATTAATTTAGTTGTAAAAACAAACTTTCTCATAAGGCAAACAGACGCGCGGTCCCGTGATGAACAGAACTGTCATGTTTCTCATTGCTCGTCTGAATGGGGGCGTTCACACGCTCACATGGGTTAGCAGCTCAGCTAACAGTACTTTTATCTGCTCACTTCTGTTGGAAACCATGCAGAAATCACACACGACCGTGAAAGCGATGTGAACATTACCTGTCTGTCTCTGGCACTCCCCGCCTTTGACGGTCGCCTCGGTGTTTTCCTTCTTGGGTTTGAGTTTCGCGTCCCTCTCGGTGTGTTTCTGGCTGTTGTTCGGAGTTTTGGCCTTCGCTACTTTGATCGGCGTGAAAGTGAAGAGCGGGGAGGGCGGCGGGACCGCGGCCGCCGGGCTCCTCTGCGGGACGTGGGCAGCGGGGGTGACTCTCCGCGGGGGCCAGCCGGGTGGCAGCAGCTCTTTTTTGGAGGCGTGATGGTGGTTGTGCTGGTGATGCTGCACGGGCGCTTGTTCTTTACTGCTGAAGTTACGCGCTGCACTGGTGTGTTGATGGTGATGCAGCTTTATTTTCTTCGCTTCCTTCACCGCTCTCTGTCGCTTGTCGTCGGAGGGCGAACTCTCCCGTTTCTTCTTCTTTTTCTTGTCTCTGGTAGCTTTGTCCAAGCCGTCCCTGCTCTTCTCCTCCACTTTGACGCGCAGCAGATCGACCTGCGCAGCCATTTCGCACGTACATTTAAACGGCTCGAAGAGGGATTTCTGGCGCTTGTCTTATGGGATCTGTAGTTCTTTGGGCTGTAGCCAATCAGCGTCCACGCGTTTGTAGTTTACGCAATGAGAGCGCGCATGCGCACAATCGATTGGTGGCCAGTGACGTTTCTGCAGGGCTCTGGTTCAAGGACGCGTGCGCGACTGCACGCGCCTCGTCAGGCAGCTGACGTAATGCGGTAGGCAGCTTTTGGGGCGGGGCGATTTCTATGCGCGTCTCTCTAATATAATCATATAAATATCAAATAAATACTAACGCATATAAAATATCACTATCAGCATTGATATCAGTATACAGTATATCAGTACACAGTATAGTTACGTTTCAAAGCAAAGTTTTAGAAACATAATAATTCCCTTCAATTCAAGCCAATACGGCTTTTAATAACGTCACCGAAACGATATTATAACACTTTACAACATTCAACGGGATTCCAAAAACAGCCTTAATAGAAGATAAGCGACACTTGCCCACACACACACATTTTGCGGCTGCAACCAATAATTTGAGATACTTTTGCGTTGCAGTAAATTAGTTCTTTATCGCACTGTGGATTAATAATGTCTGTCTAAACGCTGATGGTTAATACCTTGCAGATAAGTAAAGAAGTGTACAGATTTGTTGACGTGCTGAAAGGACATCACCATAGAAACAAACACGTGAACTGAAATACTGGATCTTCTACCACAACATGAGCTGAGACTAAAAGACACAGAGTGCTGCAAACAAATAAGTTTATTTCGAAACTGTATTTTACATTGAATCTAACGTGGTTATCTTAAAAGGCTATCTTAACAAGCTTAGCGATTTTGTGGTGTACTAACTCTGAAAGCTTCACTTTGGGAGTTCAGCAGAAACTCGTTGGACATGTAAATCGGACCTTGTAGTCCTGACAGAGCCCTGAGGTCTGCTGTGTATTCCTGCAGCCAAAGCCTTGCAGTGGGTCATATCTGCAAGAGAGAGGATGTATGTTAATCACATGTGCAAGATGATCCTCATACAAGCAAACAAATTATTTTCACAACATGTGTACCTGTTATCACATTAAAAATGCATCAGTGACATTATGTATTTTGAATAATGTGATTCTGTTAACCATACATTTCGAAATTGTTTCCAGTTGGCAGGGTTGGGGTTCCACTGATGGTCATAACCTCAACAGCTATGGGCTGAGAGCAGACCTGTTGAGGGTATTCTGCAAGAATATGTACAAGTGTCTCATAGTCTCCTACGCCTCCAGGGTTGTCTCGGTTTATCCAGGTTGTCCTGCAGCCTAATGCAGAGGACGACCAGATGAGTAAATGTTTGCACAAGATAAATCATTAGCTGTCATAACTATTTTTCTTGTGAAAAAAATCCAGCAAGAATCCTTAAAAAACAGAACTTCAAAGCATCTCATGGCATCACCATGATACATGTTCAAAAACACGGCGTTACCACAGTACCATGATGTCACTTACTTGAGCAAAATGACTCTGGGCAGGAAAAACGCACTTTATAATCAGCACACTGCACTCCTCCTTGATTCGCATTGACACACGCAAACCCAGAAGTGGGATTATACCTTTAAAGAACACACACTATGACTTCAGAGCATAATAAAATTAAGTAAACTATAAAAGGTGCTACATGATGCCATAGAGGAACCATTTTTGACTGCATGGTTCCATAAAAAACCTTTAACATGGGTAGAATGTTAAAGGTTCTTTAGACTTTAAAGAACCTTTTGATTAAATGGTTCTTTGGGGAACCAATAATGGTTCTTCATCACTGTGAAGAACCTTTTGCACTTACACTTGGAAGACATTTCCAGTTTGAGAAGCTGGTTGGCCAGAGATGGTCTGAACCTCAATTCCGGTCGGATTGGGACATATTAATCCAGGATACATAGTGAGAAGATCAGACAGAAGCTCATAGTCTCCGTTTCCACTGGAGTCATCCCGGTCAAACCACCGAGTTACACACTCTGATAAACATGCAGAGGAACAAAATATTTACAAACAAACAAACAAACAAACAAACAGGTCCGAGTGAAGCTAATGAATGGAATGTAAAGACGTACTCGGAAGGCAGAAGCTCTGTGGACATGTGAAACGGACCTTGTAGTCCAGACAGGCCACGCCCTTCTGCTGCGCATTCACGCAGGCAAAACCCTGTAACGGGTCATACCTGTGAAAAATCACAATGTATATTCAGAACATTTTGACAGTGCATACAGTATTTGTATGTTAATCACAGCATGTCTACAAGACACTGTGTTAATAATGTCTTTGTTAGTTAAAGAAAGGGTAGGTGATTTTTTTTCAGAAACATTTTTTGTTATGCTGGTTGAAATTCTCTTTCGGTCCGAATGCAATGATTGGACGTCCTGCTTGCCTGTCAAACTATGTATCTGCAATACATATTTGCTATGTAGGTGCATTGTTGGAGGAGGCGTGGCTTTAAAGAGTGCTCTGAATGGAAGGCGGGGTCTTATGCTTTCAATGCTAGCTTGCTTTTGCTGGCCTCTCTGAAACTGCCTACCCAACCTTTAACTACAACTGAAAACATCTGAATAATATTGTTAATCATACACTTGAAAAATGTTTCCAGTCTGCAGCGCTGGAATCCCACTGGTAGTTTTAACCTCAATCGCTATGGGCTGTGAGCAGACCTGCAGTGGATATTCTATCTGAATGCGATCAAGGGTCTCATAGTCTCCTACTCCTCCAGGGTTGTCTCGATCTATCCAGGGTGTCCTGCAACCTGATGCAGAAGATGACCAGATGAAGAAAATTCATCATATCATAGAAAATTAAATGCAAGACAAATGTCACTATAACTTCTATTGCTAAATAGTTTTTAAAGGTTTCGTTGACCTTCCACTGTACATCATTAAAGGTGGACAAGAAGTTTCGACAATTCATTTTGTCCGTGTCTTATTTGTGGCTTGTCACTTACTAGAGCAAAACGCTTCTGGGCAGATAAAGCGAACTTTATAGTCAGCGCATTGCCCTCCTCCTTGGGCTGCATTTACACACGCAAACCCCTGGGTGGCGGTGTACCTTTAAAAAATACGACATGAAAATAGAGTGAGCATTTTAACATAAAGATTCCTTCTTATTCCTTCTTATTTCAACGTGTGTGTCTCTGCGATAGTTTCGATGCACTTACACCTGAAACACGTTTCCTGTTTGAGATGCTGGAACGCCAGAAACGGTCTGAGCCTCTATTCCGATCGGATTAGGACAAATGTAACCAGAATAGGCACTGAGCAGATCCGGCAAAAGCTCGTAGTCTCCTATTCCACCAGGATTATCGTAATCAAACCACTGAGTCGTACAATCTGATGAATGCAAGACTATCATAATTATTATACAGTTTGGCGTTCAAATTCTTATGTATCTTAAGCGTTCTCACGCATGCGTGGTTTAAATTAAAAGTACAAATATCACACTTACTCTCAGCAGAGACTGATATATATGCGCCTGTATGTACATGATGAGAGACAGACAATGATTTTTACATTTTCAGTCTCTTAGGAGTTCATACAAAGTTTCTATTGCATTAAAACAACGTATTTTAATGTTTTAAACTTACTTGTAGAAAGAACGAGCCAGCTGGCAAATACCTAGGGGAGAATATTTCAAATACATTTACTGAACACATTGCACGTCAATGTAGACTTCTTAAAACTGAATTTAGAATGAAACAGAGACAACAGCATTAACTTACCTTGGTGATCATTCTTCAGTCTTGAGAGTTACTGGAAACAGGATTAAGTGAAAAACTAGTTTAATATAAGTGTTCTCGCTGTCATTGACTCAATCTGGGATTACATAAAGAAACATGCACAGAATCTAAATTATAAGAGCTGTTGCAACATCTCCAGGATGTTTAGAAGAACCTAACTGAGAAGCAGTCAAACGTGTCTGCATGTGTACCTGCAGGACAAAAGCCATTTTAAAGACAAGGGGGGGTCACAGTGAATTCTGGGCTCCCAAGGGACTATCCTGCAGGTTTGGCCCACTTTCTCACCTCGGTTCAATTACCTCCAGCACCCCACCCATCTCTAATCCACTGCTCACCTGTCAGGAAACATTTGAGCTTTTTCTGCGTATGAAAATCATCTAACACACTTATGTGATGTTGGATGTTGCGCTGTGATAACATGACAATGCTGAACTTCATAAATATATAATTTTTCCATAATAAAATATATATATATTAATAACATAAAACAAAAGTTTATGTTCCCATGTACTCTGAACTTTAGATGGGAGAGCAGTAATGTAATATTTATAAACCTTGCAATAACCATCAGTCTTTATATGAATATTAAGAGCGAGAACTATTGCTTTTAAGATTGCACTAATTCGGAGTCTGATCTTTGATTTAGTTCACATTTTACACTCGAGTAAAAAATTAAGGGAATAAACAGATGATGTGTATTATTAGTTAGCAGTAATTAATTGTTTTCTTGCTATCCGGGCTAAACTCACACAGACACACGAGTTGGGGAAGTTGACGCAAACCTAATTTATGAAGAACTAATATCATTGCAATCTTAAAGACCAAAACATGAATAAACAGCTAATCTTTCCACTAACGTTTGTTAAGTTCAACATAACTACCTAAATGTTCTTTGTGTGTGTAACATAAGCAATTAAATTAAGCAATTACGTAAAACAAGCAATTACAGTTGACAAAACCATCTATTACAGTACAATTTTATTCTTTATCATATCTGAGTATTGTGATATTATGGCCATCTCATATTACTGGTACATAGAGATCAGATTCACATAGACCACAATAACTCATCAGAACACAACAAAGCAGATTTTAATAAAGAAATTAGGAAGTTGGTTTTCGAACAATGTAGCATCACTTTACATGGAATGACCCTGTTACTACCATACAACAAAGTGTCATCTCAAAGAACAGTCTATGATTTACATCAGATGACAGCAAAGAAAGAGTACAATACAGCTATTGTATTCCCACCCATAACACACCAGACAGTAAACCAGGACACACGGACAAAGAGCTGTTCAAGCTTTTCAAAACTATGGGAAAGAATCGTTGAAATAGTTATTTTAATTCATCACATTTCCTGTCTTTTAATACTCTTTTATTTGAGAGCAGAACTGTATAAAAGCAATGACATAACTTGGTTATTATCGTGCTGCCATTCCAAAATTGAGAACATTCAAATATTTAGAGGTAAACTTCCACTCTTGTTTTAAAGATATCGGTTATGGAAAAGATGATTTGTGTTTATTGTGAATGAAGCGCCAGAGATGTTTGCCAGACACGGACATTTGTAAGTCAACCATCAGCTGACCGTATTTTCCGTCAATAGCAGAAAAATTTCTGTCTTTTGAGATCAATGAAGTCCCACCGAGCATGAGATTAGCGGCGTGTTTCAATCGTGCTGAGCCGACAGAAAACTAGTCGGGTCTGATTTATGTCATAAATCTGATGAATGTCATTTTGACGTGCGGCTATGTCAAAATGACGTAGATTCTGTCACATACGTTTAGCAGGTCCAAAAATTATATTTCACAGTAGCGGGTTTGTACTGAGGACAAACTGCGGAGTTGAACTGATGGAAACTATGGCGATAACTTTGAGAAAACGTTTAGAGAATGTTCTGTTAGCTGGGACAGAGGCTCAACAGACTGTACAAACACACTGTTCAGTATGTAATATGTAATCTAGCGCATGATATTAAACATGCTGGTTAAACATTACAAACTCTCACGCCACGTAACAGTATTACGTAGACGATGAAAGCCACACCAGCCCAGAAAGCAAGTTTGATCTCCGTTTATTGTACAACCCTTTCCGTAAGACAAACTATGTCGGGCGCCATCTACCGGTGACGGTAGGACATGACAGACGCTTCCTTACCAATATGAAAACATGAGACCCCTATACCGTACACCCACCACTACAAACCTGGAAAAGTTTGTTTTCCTGGATTACAGTGGTAGTTATTACAATACTGCCACAGTTCTATGGCAACCATAGTGTTTTATCAGAAACTACGGTGACCAAAGGATTTATAACCAAACAGAATCAAACATTTTCAATACTTGAGAAAGTATTTAAGACCTGAGAAAGTTCTGTGCGTTTAAGAACCCAGAGTGAAATAAACAGGGATAAAACTGTTTCAGTTCAGTATAACCAAGTTAACCAATGAAGTTGAACTGTATAACAGTTTGAAAGCAAGACTTTCCCCAAAAGACAATTTGTGTGCGACAGTACATGAGAAGAATCAACTGCTGAAGGTCACATGATGCTACATCATATACATACAGAAACAACAGATCAAAACACACACATCACTGACAATACTCCAAAAATATTGACTGACCCAGTTTTCTAAAAATAAATAAAACCTACACCATTTATAAAGCAGCCGTAAACATCCTCAAAAAGACAATAAATCATACTGCGATCAGCAAACAGTCTTGCTGCCGGATTGTTCGCTGTTCGTGGTTCCAGTGGGTTTCAAATGCTTGATCTGCACTTGGTCTTGCGGTTGGGATGCTTTGGGAAGCCCATCACAATGTCTTCCGGTCACTTATGGAAATAATCTATCCAACACAATTCCAGTGCATTCACTCAGCCTCACAACATCCGGACTTATGTCTGATCTGTGGGTTTGAGCGAGCGCTCTTGCTCATTGGTTGGTGTGAGACATCAACTGAACGTCCAGTGCTGGAGGCGGTCTGTTGGCCTGCACGCGCTCATTACGATCTTGTTCCCTTTAAGGTGAAGACACTTCCCAGAGGTGGGATTCTTTAACAGATTCTCCTACAGTAAGTGTAAAGAGAAAGAACACACAACAAAATGCAATACAAATTAGAGTGAAAGTAATGCGATTCAATTACAGCAATTCAAATGAGTTTCCTGTAGCTCAATTGGTAGAGCATTGCGTTAACAGCGCAGCGGCCGTGGGTTTGATTCGCAGGGAGAGATTTGCCAGCAGTAATTAGAGGAATGGTGTATAGTTTGTTTTTATTAATTTGCATCTTCCCGCATATGTTCTGTACGTGCTGATGTTTACAGCTCACCAGACTGGACTGACGCTCACGAAAAAGACAAACTCGCATCAAATAAGCTTAAGATTCCCTTTACCAAAAAGCAGAGGAAGAATAAAGAGAAACTGAAAGACAAAAGCCCACGAGCTGATGTGTGAGGACAGTCCACTTACGTCTGTAAAGATCCACTCCTGTTCAGGAGCCAGACTGCTGTCTTTACCCTTCCACGTGCACAGCTCCAGCTTCACCTGCTCTGGGTAAAGTGAGGCATGCAAGCACAGCTCCTTCCCTATGCTGTGTCTCAGCTCCTGGTGTGACGTTAACTCAAAGTACTGAAACAACAAACATCACCATCAGAGTTCAGCGCAAATTAAAAATACACCCGACGATGTCAGGACAAACTTTCATCAGTTTGATGGATGGAATCAGCAGCTGTGTGTGCAAGAACATGAATTCCCTTCCAGCTAAACATGAAACACTTTATAAGGTGTACGATGACAACGGCGGTCCTGTACCTGATTTCCGCCCATGTTGTGACATATGTACATTATCACAGGCTTTCCCCCTTGGTTATTGTCTCCAACATCCAGACATTGCTGTGAGCCGATGTTCTTCAGCTACACGTAAACAAAAACGAACTATTAAAACAAATGTTTGACAACGTTTCGGTTCAACTGTGTAATGGTCATAAACAACAAAAAAACCTACTGCTCCAGACGCGACAGGGGTAAGATCAGGCACAAAGGCTTCTGGGTAGACATTGGTCAGGTACCAGGAAAAGTTCTTACACTGTAACGTCTCTCTGAGTTTCAGGCGGTCAGATATATCACCATATTTGTTCTGCACAACGATGAAGCAATGTAATTGTTCGTTAGCACACAGCATATGCGCAGGCACAAACACAAGATAAAATATATAATTGAATGAAAATGAAAAGCAGTTCTTACATCTTCTGCCATTTTAGCTGCGTGCGGGTTGCGTCGATAGTAAATGTGCTTGTAGTCGTCCATCCACACCTCAGCCAGACGCACCTGATTTCGCATGATGACGTCTGTACCTTTGGGGAAGGTGTGAGGACTCTTGGTGCGAAAGACATGACCCACGACAGAGCAGGGAATGATCTCCAGCTGACCTCCACACTGCCACACCTGAGGCCACGGAACAACGCATGAAAACTCCAGCACTGAAGCTCAAAACCGCAGCTGTATTTTAACTATTCACAGTACAGTACAGTACAGTACAGGTTTACAGTAAACCTGGAGAATTAGAACTAACCCTAAAAGACATCTCAACATTTTCACCACCCCAGATCTCCATTTTGTCATCGTAGGTCCCTATTTTCTCAAAGTAGGCCTTAGATATAGAGAACAAGCCACCAGCAAAAGTTGGTGTTCTGAAAGAGAGCGAGAGAAACAAAAAATGAGAAAGAACCGTACGTTCTGTTTTAACCACAAGACCGTCATGTCTGTATCCACAGGTTTTAATAGTGAACTACACAACAGTAGAGGTTACTTTAATAAGTCTGGAAGTGATGTGACCTTCAAAGTACCTAAATACAAGATCACAACAACCACAGAAATAAAAGATGTTCATTTGATACACGCTACAACCAGACGACTTATTATATTCATAAAAACTGGATTGACAGCTGGTCTTGGGTACAAAAAGGTAAACATTGAACATTTTTTCTATATTTTCAAATCCATCTACTTGGAAAGAAACAGAATAATGCACAGACAGTCGATACCAATAAACCTCACCAAAAACATCCATTCTGCCCACCAGGAGTCTCCAGTCCATGTTCCTGGAGGTCCACAGAGCTGCAGAGTTTAGCTCTGATCTACTCTAATACACCTGTCTGGATGTTTCTGTCAGTCTCAAAGATCTTGATCAGCTGCTTCAGATCAAAGATCTCAAAGATCAGCTGCTTCAGGTGAGATTCATTAGAGTTGGAGATAAACGCTGCAGCTCTGTGGACCTCACTGGAGACCTCAGATCTCCACCATACAAGGTGTTAAAATGAAACCGTAAACATCTCAAGATAAACACATGGACTCACTTTACAGGATAAGTCTCATCTTTGCGTTTAGCAGTCTCATAGTCTGGAATGCCCTCCCAGCCAAACGTGAGACTCCAGTCAAAGTTGCCTCTGTTGTGGGCGCGGGCCGCCGCCACGGGCTTGTAGAACTGGAAGTTGTTTAAGTCAATGGTTGTGATCTCAGGGCTCACCACTGCAGTCGGTTCCTCAACAATACGGGCCAGAAGTGGCTCAAGCCACCCATGAAAGCACTCGCCTGTAACAACCAAACAAACATGAGTAACAGCTGGAGGGCTAGAAGATCACTACTGACACAGAGATTTAAATATCAGCACAGTTTGGTGTCAATTGCTGCATCAGCCTGCTAGTGTATATAACTTATATGGCTATATAGAGATCATACACTACTACAGAAAGAAGATACGCCTACTGTATCACATGTGCGGGTGCTGTAGACGCTACAGTGTTTGTAGTTTGTTCTTACAGCAGTTGTTCAGAATTTAAACTTGTTATCCATGTTAAGAAAATAACTCCACAAGTAAGCTGCAATGTTATGTTTTAAACAGAGATGGCGGGAGAGAGGCAAAAGTTACAGATTGCAGCTCTAAGCAAATGAGCCGAGGCGACGTGTCAAATATTTCAATCCTTTTACTGACAGGTAAGACTTTAGAAATATTGTGCATATTGTCTAATATTAGCCACAAAGACTCAAAGTGCACAATATTAGCAGAGAATATGCAGCCTTTTGTCAGGCTGCATAACTTCACAAATGACATGGGAGAGACCTGAGGAACAGGTTCCGAAAAATGTTAACAAGACTAGCAGCTGATAATAATGTAGAAACAGACACGAAAACATCTTGCTAGACTTGTCAGTGTGATGGAATACGTACAATGGGCATCCAGGAAGGTGAGAATCTCGCCCTCAGCTTTGCTCGCCCCGAGAAGTCTTGCAGTGATGAGGCCCTTCCTCTCCTGCTGCCGCAAGACCTTCACGATCTTCAGTGCCTTCACATACTCGTCCAGTTTATCATGTAGGTGTTCTGCAAACCCACAGATGATGTTAGAAGAGGGATCATGGATAGAGAAGCTCTTGGATGGGTTACTCAACATCTAAGAAAAGTTAATTCACAGTTCTGGATCAACTGAAACTGAATTTAGTTTAACAAGGAATAGTTGTTTGCAAAAACATGCAGATGTTGTCAAAAATCTTCTGACAGCCGCACAGTGTGGCATAATTCTGTATCTAAAAATAAACCGTGTTTTATTCTCATGTTTCCTTAGAAAACACTGTGTGAAAATATTCCGATCAGTCCCTCATCGGGAGCTTTTCCATTCCCTGGAATAAACACGTACATGAAAAGTCCACAAGTATGTTGACAGATTAATAACGTTAAACAGGTAGAAGACACATCTCACTTGATGAGCAGTTAGTTCATTTTCACCGGAGCAACTAACAGACGCTCCACACACCTGCTGTGCTGGCGTCATCCACCAGGATGATTTCTTTGAGGAGGGCTGCCGGCGTGGCGTGCAGCACACTGTACACTGTACGCAGAAGTGTTGACCATGCCTCATTGTGAAAAACAATGATCACACTGGTGGTGGGGAGAGGAGGACAACGCCGAAACTTTCTCTCAACACACCTGAAAAACAGACGCTACCTTTAAAGAGACGCCACATTAAACAAAACTCCACTTTAAGCTGCAATCCGTAACTTCTGCCTCTCTGTCGCCATCTCTGTTTGAAACCTAAAACTGCAGCTTACTTTACATACTTTACTTTACGTATGTTGAAGTCTAACGAAGCCAAACTGACATTTTCCCAGGAAATCAGACTCGACAGCTCAATTTATTAATCGTAAGAGATTATTATTATTATTATTATAAACTTACTGTTGTGAATCAAAGTAAATTAAGGAGACAGTTTTGAACACTAATCTGTTATTTACTTGCTTGATAACGTATTTTATTTTTAACCCCCAAAAAAGCTACAGATTGCAGCTTTAATCACCCAGCAAACTTAAATGTGAGATGTTGTCAAATGAGGTTGCCTATTTTGGCCTGTAATGTCGCGTCTTTGCCTCGTTTTGTGAAATGTAACAAGTGACGTGTGATTAGAAGGTCCTGCTCAAGCTACAAAACATTAAAGGCTCTAATCTACAGTGAGTGTTTGAGCTGCATTAACATGACCTCAGTCTCAACCTTTATATCAACAGAACAGAACACACCCTGACACGTCCTGTGTGCTAGCAAACATCAAGCATGTCAAATCATCAGTAAACTGGATTGCTTCTTACTCTGGGGGGCGTGTATCATCACCCAGACTGCGGTGCAAGGAGATCCGGTCACTGGCAAACTGGTTAAAACAGTGCCGGGTCATGCCTTCCTGTTTCTCCTTCTCCTCTTCTGGAGACATGTCGTCTTTCTGGAAGGCTGCACCATCAGCTCCGGGACTCTGAGGGTCCTGAGGTGGTCTCTCTTTCCAAGGTTTGAGGTCTACTTGATTGTAGAAGCCCGGGGGGCAGTTTATGTTAGGGGTGGGCAACTTTTCCACCGGCAGGGGCAGCGGGGCTCCGATCTGGAAAGCAAAATTATTGACCGCCCCACGAACCATCTCGAGAACTTTCTCCTTTTTGTCGGAGAGGTCTCGCAGCCAGGGGTCCTGCAGTGAATCGCTGCTGACGTCCCTCTGCAGCACCAGTAGAACCACCACGAAAAACGTGCCCCCCAAAACAGTGAGCTTCAGAAGCGAGAACCGTCGCCCCATGAGACGCATTCTGCTGGTCACACTCAAACAAACACCTAAGAAATCAAAGATCAAACGTTACTTGTAGGAAAACAATTACAACTTGACATAAAAAAACAAAAATGACTATAATGGCAATATTGTGTATAATTTATACCATCCACACACTCCCCGAAAGTGCATGTCGTGATCCACTTATGATTCACAGGGCGAGTCTACAGTGTGAACACTCGCAGAACTCACCTGAGAACTCACCTGAGAACTCACCTGAGAACTCACCTGAGAACTCACCTGAGAACTCACCTGAGAACTCACCTGAGAACTCACCTGAGAACTCACTTCTGGGTCCATGTGGCACAGGTGGATTCAAACACACTACCAGTGTTTCACAAGTGACGTTGAGTTTTGCTTAAGCACACCTCATTGCAGTGACACTTACCAGAATACAACTAACTACCAGAACACAACTAACTACCAGAACACAACTAACTACCAGAACACAACTAACTACCAGAACACAACGAGCTTGATTCCACCCATTACACAGAGAAGTGCAGTGAGTGAGTGTGGAAACTCCACCACAATGATTATAAATGAATCAGTAACACAATGCATGTCATGATGGCCAACAGACTCTTGTGCTTCTGCATACGTGTCCAAACTTTCTCAATCAAAACTGGTTCTTCTGCAACAACTCGCTCTCAGCGTCACTGAACGAGTTTCACGGCGTGACGTAACAATAACCCCAGCGCTTTCTTTCCCGGGAAAGATGAAGACGCGCTGTCGTAAATCGATGATTTATGACGTCAACGCTTCCTCAAGGACCAAACCACAGTAATCACACGACAAGCCGAACTAAAGGAAGTTAACCGCTGATCAAATCGTTTACAGTCACATATACAGACGTAAATCTTTAAACACGCATTTATACTATTTAAGCTGTCAGCAAAACAACAACGAGTGATAACAAGGAACGAGTTCTTACGTCTCAGAAGACAGTGTTTGATATTTAAAAGATGAAACCAGCTGAAGTCAAGAACTGGAACACATCTAGCTGACAACACGCGTGATGCGCTGAAAGTCGAAATAAACAACAAGCATTGAATTGAATCTTACCTGTGATAAGATCAGTGACTCGTGTGCTGCTTCCAGAGGTGGATAATAAAGATAATCGTGTTTCCTGGTGTTTTAAGACAGAGTTTGTGTCAGCTGTGACCACACTGATGCTGTTTCTCTGGAACTTCTCTCGCGGTTCCCCGTTCAACTCAACAGGTGCGGCGCGCTCCGATGACGGGAGACCGCAGGGTCCTAAAGCCGGAGGCTCTAGAAACCAATTTAGCTTTTAACCAGACTCGTTGACCAGTTACACACCAGTTACACAAGTTGAATATTACTTTAAAGTTGTCAGTGGAAGGTTTAAAAAAAAACGCTATAAAATTATGTTGACGTCAACATAATGATTTACCACTTTTACGACTGGATGGGCAGGTGACTTGAAGACAAAAAAGTGACGAAGTTGCGCCACCTGTTGGACATTTTAGCATGGTGTCAAACTCCATCATCTGGTAGTAAACTACCAAGAGTAAACATTCATTTTGACTCCGAAACCTAATAGTTACTACAGTACAGTCTATGTGACAACACCTCAGTGTGACAACTAGACATTTGTATCCTAATTTTTACTTCTTAACATACCATTTGTGGTGATAAATTAATAACAACATCCTTGTATTACCCATTAAGATTAACTTTCACTTTAAAAGTGGTGCACACATTAAAAAATAACAGTATTCGGTGTAACAGAACAGAAACCTTTTATTCAAGTATGAAAATGTAAAGCACGTTTTTAAATCGTAGCATACAATTCAGTTATGTCATACAAATCAACACAAACAACCTCCTCATCAATCATTCGTGTGACACAATTTGATTTATAAATCTGATTTTGAAGTGCATAGAATTTAGTGCGACAGGAGCGATTTTGTCCTACAAATCGTGCTGTGAATTGGTCCTGCACAACAGATGCTGGCGGTGAAGAGAGTACAAATATGATGCTGTTTTTATTTACTGAAACCGCAAAACGTAAACAACCGCACACAACAAAAAATGCTTCAATACAAAGTATTAAATATCATATTTTCTGGATGATGGATTTTCACTACAGTATTAATGCAGGGTGATAAAAACAGTTTAACAAACACCAGTGAATGAGCAACATTAACAATAACAGGCTGTGACCAGAAGGCACAATAACTTTTCAGTAAGAAAAATAACAAACAGTGTTAAACTGTTTCAGAAAAAACAATCCAGCAGTTATTGAAGACAACAGGGTGAATCTTACAACATCTGTCAGGAACCATCTGACCCAAATCCAAAGACATCTCAAATTATACTCTACATTATAATAAGCTTGTTCAATGTAATCATTTCTGCACGGAAAGACTTTTGCATTCTAATATAATTTTCATAACATTTTTGCACACATTTCTAGCTCAATTTTCATTACTATAAAGACAAAAGATTATTTTTATATAATATATTATTTTAATGGTAATATTGAATGGTAACGTAACTTGTATATGAATGAAGTAAAACATTATGGGAACGAGAATTTTATTTAAATAATGTCAATGCGAACTGTGTGAACAATATTTTCTTAATTCAAAATATAACTTCTAATTTTGTTTCTTTTGGATTTTTTGGTTACTTGACAGGTTTTCTGAGATTCACCCCTTTGCTTTGCTTTCCCTCTGTAAACTCTGCATGAATAAACCTGCTGATTCTTCCAAATAAACTCAAGGCAAAACGTCTGAGGCAGAAACACGAGCTTACAGCCACGGTTTGAGTTATTCTGCTGTTCTGTTTGGTATAACCGTCCTTTTATTTTGACATCTTTATATAAGTGACAAGTTTTGACATCAACATGAGGAAAGCTCAGAAATCAGTAAACAGCTTAAAAATACAAATCAGGAAGAACTGAACTCAACAAACACCAAGAGAAATGAAACTGAATAACCACAAAGAACAGACGCTATAAATGATCTAGGAGGATCAGAAACCAACTGGAATCTCTTTTACTGGGACTGTATAATTAGTAAGTTCCACAAAAAAGGTTCTCCTGAGCCTCTGCTGTGGAAGATCAGACAGAATCCACTTTAAATTTTCCTAATACACAGTTCACCTCTAAGTGCCTTTTAGTGCCGGTTACTAGAATAAAGGCTGCATGGGGTTGTCCCAGCTGTCCCCATTTAGCTGTGCTATGCCTGTTTCCCCTCATTTCTCCTTATCCAGATGTTACTGTAATGTGACAAGGCCATTAGCATAGTGTGGATGGAAGAACCAGAGACAGAGGAGAGAGGACATCAGTCGGGTTCGAACCTGAAACAGGGAAGAAACTCAGCCGGGTACCTTTTAAAATCCGTTTAGGTAAAGTGCACCTCAGTCAAAAGTGTACGGAAACACACGCTGCTTCACTCGTGTAAAGAAACAAAGGTAAAAAAAAGCCCAAAATAAAACCATTAAACAATGTGACATCTCCTAACCTAACGGAAGCTGTGGCAGATGTCTGTAGCTCTACCTGACACAGTGAGTCTGATGAGATGTGAAGTGTCACCTGACCAGTGCTTCACCTCTGGTCAATCTGCTGTTATTCCCTTCTCACGCAGTTCCTCTGTCACCCGCACCAGATATGTAGGATCTGGATAACCAAAGCTGAAAAAACAGCATAACAATTATATGTGTCATTTTTATAATTACTGATTCTGTAACTGAACTAAACTGTCATGGGAAGTTCTGAAGGTCTTTAGAACACAAAACATCATTTTCTTTACGCATGTTGAAATCAAATGAAGCCAAACTGACATTTCCTCACATTCAGACCCAACAGCTCAAATTATAAATCACCAATATAAACTTACTGTTGTAACACTGAACAACATAAACACTGAACTGTTATGTACTTGCTTAATAACTGATATTTGTTTATTTTTAACCCAAAAACGTTACAGATTGCAGAACTGCTTTGAACTGCATACCATCGTGGTCCGCCCCATATGGAGGTCTTATGGTGGATGTCATTCCAGGTAATAACATTCTGCATGCCAGTGGTCATGGAGGTGCCAATGGTAAAGATGAGGCGCTGTTCAAACGCCCGGCGCAGCATGCGCAGAACCCGGTTCCCCTCAGGACTGTCAGGTAAGTATGCCACCCGGTCCGTGCCCGGATACCTCACGCCAGGGTTTGGATGTTCTTGCTGAAAGCATTTTAAAACAGAGAGCTGTTTACTTCAGAATTAATTGCGTGTGTATTCTGCTTGACC
>JAZGTJ010002618.1:0-41023 GCA_036877575.1 Botia almorhae
AAAAAGTTACAGAATTAACATTTTTGAATAACGCTAAATAAAGTCTAAATCTAAAAAACTGGACGGCTTGAACATTCCTATAACTTTCAAAATAAAATTTGTAATGTTTTTGTTACTTAATGGAAACATTGGGACAATGTTCTTGCAACCTAAAATTGTTAGCGAGGATGTCTTAACCTGGAATGTCATTAATCAAACTCTCAGATGTCAGGTGGTATTCTAAAGCTGGTGTCTACACGTTTGCCTAATGGAGTTCTAGAGATGATTGTCGGAGTAACCAATCCAAATTCTCATTTCTTCCAAGGTGGCAAAGGTTTCATGTTTAAGGTGAAAGATCTCAGACAGGGGGTCGTGGTGTACCATCACTCCGACAGCGAGACCAGCAGGGATTACATCGTCTTCCGCATCACAGATGGCCGTCACACCATCAGACACAAATTCCCCATCTACATTCTTCCAAAAGATGACACCCCTCCCTTCCTAATCAATAACGTGGCTTTTGAGGTCCAAGAGGGCGGTTCTGTTCGGGTGGAGGAGTACATGCTCACGGCCTCCGATTTGGATTCCAGCGACGACTATATTCGCTATCAGCTGATTACTTTTCCCAGAGCTGGACAAATGGTTAAAAAGACTTCTTCTCGTGATCCAGGTCAGTAGGGCTTTAATGTTGAGAGGTTGTCCTGCCAACCCAAGAAGAAAACAAATCAAACTGAATGGTGTAGTTAAAACCTTCTGGCTTATGCTAACCTGTGGTAGATGATGTCTTCTGATCCAGGTGTTCCAGTCCAGAGTTTCCTGCAGAGAGATCTGTTTCACGGCCTTATCTACTACAAACACTCAGGGGAGGAAGTGCTTGAAGACTCGTTTGATTTTATCCTGTCAGACGCTCATCTGCCTCCAAATCTGTCTGACAGACATGTAAGTCCCACCTCACGGTGAAACCGACAAAAGCTTTTGTTTGGGGTTCGTCAGATGCAGCTTTGGTGAATCTTGTGTAGCTTGTGTCTGAAAGGTTTTCAGTTATGATGGGGTTAATGTTAGGAACTTTTTGAACATTGAACCTTTTAATGTTGAGTCCATTTTTGATGGAACTGTACAAGTACCTGGAGGTTCTTTAGAAGGTTCCACCAGTGTGGAACTTGAGGAACCCCAAAACAGTGCTTTGAGAATCAATTGCTATTTACACTGTGATAAATTATAATCACTATAATACGGAAATATGAACTCTGTGACTCCACATCTACAGACGGTGGTGATCCACGTATTTCCGGTGAAAGACCAGTTGCCTGTGGAAGTTTCTGGAGCGGTTCGCTCCATCACCGTAAAGGAAACGGAGGTTGTTTACATCACTCAAAGTCATCTGAACTTCAGAGACACCGAAAATCCAGACACAGACCTTATGTACGTGATCACACGTCCCTGTTTCAGTCCGGGCAACACCAGGTACAGTATTCATGTACCCTTAGAATAACAGCGTTAAACATAGACATGCTAAAAGGCTAATTAGCCTTTAACTGCCATGAACATTAAGAGACGCATGTTCTGTTTTCGTATCATAAACTTTCAGATTTCCAGATGCCGGCAGACTGTTTTATACTGACAGCACAAACTCCATGAAGAAAGACACAATGGTTCCAGTGCTCAAGTCATTTACGCAGGTCTGAAATCTGATGATACAACATTAATCAGGTATATATAAAATGCAGTTAAAATGCGGGATGTCATTTCGGCTGTCTTCCACACAGCACGCAGTAAACCATCACAAAGTCGGTTACATGCCTCCCATTGAGGATATCGGTCCTGAGCCGCTCGTGGTGCAGTTTGTATTTTCTGTAAGTGACCAGCAGGGCGGCGCTCTCACCGGGCTCACCTTCAACATCACGGTAACGCCTGTTGACAACCAAGCCCCCGAAGTGAGTTGTTCACATTTCGTTTTTGGTATTTTTATGTGTGTTTATTATTTTCTGTTTTTTCTGGGGAACCTTCAACCCAATCTAAATGTACAGAGATTAAAAAAGTATCTTGCTACAGAACAGAAAGTATATTATTAGTAAATTATGAGAAGTAGATTTATAGACTTACTATTTATGAAAATAAAATGATGCAATTCAGTTTGCAAAGTTACAATTTATTTTAATGTAAAATATTTATTACAATAAAAGTACAGTATTTATGACAATACAAGCTTTACATAATCAATTTTCAAACGTATAAATAACCAGGTTTATTTCCCAAACATCATCGGCAGATGTTCACCAACTTGTTGAGGGTGGAGGAGGGTGGTGGTAGTTTCTTGATGGAGGAGCACCTGCTGGTGCAGGATGTGGACAGCTCAGAGGAGCAACTCAGGGTCCAGGTGAAGACTCGTCCACAGCATGGACGTCTGGAGCTGCAGGGCATGGCACTGCTGGAGGGAGACAGCTTCAGCCTGCAGGACCTCAAAGCCCTGAGGGTCAGGTAGGACAGGGAAAACCACAGCTGGACATTGCTGTTATTTGTGCTGTGGTGTGCTTACAAGTTACAGATCTGGGCTGGTAACCAATGGTTGATCCATCACCTTTGAGCAAGCCACCTAAACGGTTGCTCCAGGCAGATGCTGTTGTAAAAAGGTTCCCGGCTAACAGGGAATGTTTTCAGAACGTTGGCTAATGTTCTCTAAAAGTTCTCTCAAAGTTATCAAAAAATGTTCTTGCAGTAACGTTAGTAGAACGTTTTTAAAGTTGTATATCGTCTATACCGAAATCTTATTCTTAAGTTGTTAGTGGAACAATTCTAAAGTTACAGAAGTTTGAATAACGTTCTTATAACAGAACTGAACGTTTTGACCATTCCTAGAACTTTCAAAATAATGTTTTTAACGTTTTTATTATTTATTGGAAATGCAAGAAAAATGTTTATACAACCTAAGATTGTTCGCTGGGTTTACCTTATGTAAAATGATGTCACTTTGTAATTAGTATTTTATCATGTTCTGAAAGGAGTTGTAGTGGTTCACTTGATGGTCTATTTGAAATGGCAATACTGTCTCTATGATGACAGATACATTCACGATGACTCAGAAACCCTAAAGGATAGCATTGCTCTTACCATCACAGATGGAATCAACTCTGCAAATGGAGAGCTTTTGATTCAGGTATTTATTGCTCAGTTAATCAAAACAAACAAGAGACGTCAGATTTGTACCTGCACACTTTCATAACGCATTCCCTGGAAATGCACGATTAGCTGAACTTTCAATGCATTGTTTTCATTCCCAAATTTAGATCCTTCCGGTGAACGACGAGCCACCGAGGTTGAGCTCGGATTTGAGAGCCGAACTTTCCTGCAAAGAGGGCGGTCAGGTGCAGATTACTGTCGAGTACATTTCTGCCACAGACGAGGACAGTGACGACACTCGGCTGACGTACATGCTGGCCAGAACACCCGCGCGTGGAGTTCTGCAGAGAAGTGGAGTCACGGTGGACAAGTTCTCCCAGCTGGACGTGCTGAATGGACTCATCTTCTACCTGCACACAGGTTGTGTATTAGGACAGGAGTCTAGCTTGTTCAACCACGGTGCTCAAAACTAGGTGTAGTTTAAAGATTTACAGTACAAACACTGAAGTCATTTTTAGGAATCAACTGAACAATAATGTAAATATAAAACATACTGTTAATAGTTGTTTTATTAAACCACGGACTAAAATACAGCCATACAGATTGTGGAACGTTGGCGAGAACCCAGTTAACAAAGAACGTTCTCAGAACATTGGCTAACGTTATCAAAAAATGTTTTTGCAGTAACGTTAGTAGTAACTAGTAACTTTTTTTATACTATATAGTAAAAATGTTATTCTTTTTGTCATTTGTTAGTGGAACGTTTTAAAAACGTTACAGATTTAAATAATAATTCGAATAACATTCTTATAACCGAGCAATAATGTTAACGTCTAAAAAAACTGGACGTTTTGAACAATAATATAACTTTCAAAATAACATTTTTGACGTTTTGTTACGTAATGGAAAAGTTACGAAGACGTTCTTACAACCTAAACCACTGTCCTCCGCTACACGTCCCTATTTAATAGGTGGTGAGATTGGACCGGATCCGGTGTCAGACACAGTCACACTCATTGTGTCTGATGGAGAGGCCGGAATCACGGATGGATGTTGCCAAGAGGATGCGCTGCCCCCACCCGTCCCCTTACACGGCACGCTTCCGGTCTATGACCTCAACATCACCGTGCTGCCCGTCAACAATCAGATCCCCACCATCACACTGGGTAAACATCTACTGCAGCTTCTCTATAGAAACAAATTTGTTGGTAATCACTGTAGTGGGCCAAAAAGACGACCCGTTTCTATGCGCTCATTTTGCTTTGAATGGATTATTCTGCCTGCTCTCTAATCTCGATTTAATCGCCGGAGCGTTTGGCTAAGGTGTAATTAATTCATCCTAATGAAAATCCGCTTAATTTAAGTAATCAAGCAAGCAGGACATTTCTGGGCTATTTGCAGGTGATGGACCGCAGCTTGGTGAACAAATCGCTTAATCTCCGCCCCACACCCCAGCTAAGGGAGCGTCAATAAAGCGCACACTTCGCTCTCTGAACATACGTTTCAAAACATTGTGTTGGAGAGGTCTCCTAAGCGTTATGGCCAAGATGAGGGATTTAACTCTAATTCCCAGGCCTGGAATTAAACTTTGCAGTTATCAATGTAGAACAGTGACCAGAGCAAAACAATAGGCAAAAGACGGCAGCTAGGTACCGGTGAAGCCAGCCGCAGGAAATCCCACAGTGCTTGTTGTAGGTGCACGAGGGGCAGCAGACGTACACACAGCTGGTTGGGATTATAGAGAGAGAGCAGAGCGTGTGTGGTAAAACAGCAGAAGTAGAGAAAAGATACACGTTCCCATGGGAACAAGTGGACAATGGGGACGCAGAGAGGAGAAAGACAATAGACAATCCGAAAAAGATGCCCATTGTGTCTTGTGTCTCTATATTTTCCTCATTTAATCTTAATTCTAATCTCCTAATTCTGTTAATCCGCATCATTTAAAAGGATTCCACAACGTCGCCACCACATAGCAGATCTGGGCTGGATCGTGAGAAGATGTAGTCGTTTAATTAATTTGCATTGAATTACGGCTGGCGTAAGAACATCAGGCCTAGAAAAACCATGAGGATCCGTGTACTGCCCTTCACTCAGAGTTTTATCACATTTTCTACAGACTGCCGGTCATTAATTCCTCCCCTTGTTTTAGAGCTGAATCCAACCCTGACCTCATCAGAGCCCGTTCTGCATTCATTATTTATCAGTGCAGTAAATGCTAGCAGATGCCAGCGAGCAACGGCGTGATGGCTTTATCAACACCCAGGTGGCAGCAGGCTGGCCAGCAGCCGAGAGAGAGCAGAGTGTTAGTGGGGAGCTATAGCAGGCGTGAGGAAAGACGAACAGTTTAGAAATGAGAGGGAGACGAGGGAAAATACTAGGAAGTGTTTTTGAGAAGATACAAAAACATACTGCCGTGATGGTACTTCCTGCTTTTGATGGTGATGGAACTTTGAAGCTCCGCTCAACAACGAGTGCTCTGCTCTTTACAAGTTCTGTTTTTCCATCAGGTGGCGTGTTTGTGGTAGACGAGGGTTCCAGTGCATGTTTGTGTGGGGGGGCGCTGGAGGCCACTGACCCTGACACGCATCCAGATCAGCTCATCTTTCAGCTGGTGACCCCACCACAGTATGGGTTCCTGGAGAACACTCTCCCATCTCCTGGCTTTGAGAAAAGCAATGCTGGACTCAGAGCGGGTCTGTAATATTCCTGAGACATTGCAGAACCTACAGTGCACCGTTTACGATACGCTATTTTTAGCTTTACTGAAAAAAATAATTGTCATCATTTTTACCGTAAAAATTGCACGTCTACTTTTTACCGTCTACTGTAAACTTTTTTAAATTAGGATAAATGTACTTTTAATCCACAATTGTGCAAGATATTAATGCTTTTTGATCTTTAATTCAATTTAAATAAATAAAAAATAAAAATATAAACTTACAGTAATACAGTGTCACTTAAAACAAGTAGGTCTATTATTATCTTACGCAATCTGAATTGTCAAGTAGTTTTCGTTTTTTTTCAAGTTTTCAAAAAACATTATTGTTTTATACTTTACTAAAACTAAAGTTTTACTACTTTACTAAGTTTTGTTAGGTTTATGCTTTAAAACAAGAAAAAATATTTTTTGCAGGGTAAAATATGGGTAAACAATACGAATTAGAGATAAGATATAAAACTTGTTTATAAAGTTTTATTTTTAATTTTAAAACATGAGAAAACTACCGATTTTCTAAATAATTTTTGTTTAAGTATTAGACCCTCTGTTTAAGGCCACTAATAAAACTACATTAAATGTTTGCAGCGTTGAATCAAAGATCTCAGCTATGACACACTTGAGTTTTCATTGTTTTATCTGTAACTGTTGTAAGACCTTCTGTTTTACGCAACTAAGTCATATTGTATAAATAAAGTGTCTTTCAGCCAGCTGCACCTGGGCTCAGGGTTCATCAACTATGTCCAGTCAGTGCACCAAGGTGTGGAGCCCACGGCTGACTTCTTCACCATCAGTGTCACTGATGGGATTCAGAGATCTGCACCAGTGCCCTTCTACATCATCATCAACCATACCAATGATGAAACCCCATCACTGTTGCTTAGCAACTTCTCAGTAAGCTTTACATTTGGACACCAAATTATCCAATAAACTAACTATTGTTTTTGCTCAGTTTGGACCTTGTTGACCTCTGAACAGGTCATGGAAGGAGGGATGAAGGACCTCAGTCCTGATATTTTAAATGCGATGGACGTTGATATTCCAGCAGACACCCTTACCTTCACCATTGTGGTTCCTCCTGCTCATGGAACCCTGCTCAATGGCATATATGGTCTTGAGATGAGTCGTTACAAAAGCATGAGGCCCGAGGACCTACAACGAACATTGATGATTGAGTCTTTCACCATACATGAGTTACAACAAGGTCAGTTCTTCCCAGCTAACAATTTTAGGTTGTAAGAATGTTTCTCTAATGTTTCCATTAAGTAACAAACATTAAAAATCTTACTTTCGTGTAATGTTCAAAACATCCAGTTTTTTTTACATCCAGACGTTGTATTAATGTTATTTCTAGGTTAAAGGCACCTTTTATTCAAAGTTTTTAATTCTGTAATGTTTTTAAAGTGGTCCATTAACCACTTAAGAATAACGTTTTTGATATATATTATATATTACATTAGTTCTGCTAACATTACTGCAATGCTCTGAGAATGATTCCAGTTAGTTGGGTTATGTGATCAGTAATACCATAAACTATGTCTCCATTAAATTCCGGAGTACCACTGTCGGCTTGTTAGTGTTTTGGAGAACAGTGTCCCTTCTGTGGCCCAGCCACCCTTCTGTGACTTCCAGAGGGCACTGGTTTGTTATCACTGTGGGTATCCAGGCTTGCAGAACAGATGTTGCAGGAGACAAAGGTCACAGATTGCCTGCGGTGCTTGTGCTATATCTGCAAAGTCGCTCCAACTGCTCTCTGTGCAGTTAAGTCGCAGCCACTGCGCACGTGCTACTTGGTGACTGCACAGCTTTGGTTGTTAGCAGGTGATAAAGAGCCTTTGAAACATGGGTGACTAGGTCATTGACAAAAAGGAGAGTGTTTATTGCTGAACTAGTTAGTTACAACAGTTCGGAGCATTAGCATCATCAGTCAGAGGCCGCCACTGAGCGGCTAGCAAGGGGCTAGCATAAGGTCCGTTTAAAACCTAAATGTCACCAAATCGCGTAATCCACTAACAGCCTTTGAATTTTTCTTTCTTGTGCTGGTCCATAGGAATGAAGATCATGTATATGCACGATGACACAGAAACCCTCAAGGACGCTTTCACCGTACAGCTGACAGATGGTCGGCACACAGTCCGGGGGACGGCGTGTGCTCGCATCATACCAGTCAATGATGAAAAGCCATGGCTACTAAAGTAAGGACGCCCTGGGACAAATTCAGAGCCAAAAAGGCGGATGAAAGCAGGAACGGGGGGAGGGATTTTAGTGGCGGAGACTGGACAGAAACAGAAGGCTGATCTTGGATGGGTTTTAGAGAAGGGGGGTTGACACAACCTGTACTGCACATGTGGCTGGGGAATCTGTCTCTCCCTGACTGAGTAACTGGGAATTAAGTTACATCCTTGAGTAAATTGCAAATTTTTATTCCACCCTCTTCCTCTACGATCAGCAGGATTTGAGTTAACTCCCTGCATCGGTTGAGGGTGTACATGTAAGCTCCACAACAGCAGAAGTAATGCGTCTTTTTGGCAGAAGCCTGCTTCCTTGTTGAGGTGTCCTCATGGACTGTGATGACAGACTGGTCCCGTTTGCATCCCTTACTGCTAGATGCAGATGTTTGCATATTTATTTATTTAGGATTCAAGATTCATTGTAGCATGGTGGCTTGTTGGTGTCCAAAGAGTCTTGATCTTTGTGCTCAGAAATGCAGGTGTTGAGGTCCAGGCCCTGGAGAAGAGAGTCATCTCCAGTTTAGTGCTAGAGGCAGAAGATCACGACACTCCCACCAACCAACTTCTGTTCATCCTCAATGCAGGACCAAAATTTGGCCTCCTTCAACTCAGGGTAAGTTTGGGATGGTTAGTCCTTTATGTCATAACTTAAAGGGATCCAGAAGAGTCATTATTATGCATGTAATGATTCATATTTCCCATAATGTCCCGCAGACGGAAGCTGGATGGATTGATCTAAGTCCAGGTCAGAATTTCACCCAGGAGGACGTGGAGATGAACCGACTCTGGTACACTCACACTACAGTTAGTGGTTTCAAAGGTCACGACAGGTTTCATTTTGTTCTCAGTGACGGGGAGAACAAAACACCTCAGCAGAGTTTCTTCATCTCTGTTCGCACTGTTCAGAAAGGTGAGTTGATTCATAACCAACATACATAATTAGAAATAAATAGCTGAAATTAAACATTTTAACATGTGCAAGGACTGTGGTGCAGTGGGCTGTCCACATGCTCATGGTTTACAGGGACCAGGGTTTGAGTTCAGCTTGGGTCATGTGCTAAACTTATTCCCCGCTTTCCCCCTTCTATTTTTTTGGTCTAAACTCTAATGTCCTAAAGACAAAGTTGAAAAACAATTTAACATTGTCTTGCCTTACATTTACTTTATATTCCTGTCTTAAACTGTAACAACAAATTATGTCACTTAACAAATTTTGTCCGGTTATGTTACAGCTTTGGCACATTGATAATCCAATCACTGTATTTATATTTCTCTCAATCAAAATTCAAAGAAACAACTTTGTTGACAGGTTAAATCTGTACATGCATAATTAAAATTGCTGCCTCTCCCCATGGCCACAATGACTTTGTCAGTTGGGTGAACATGGAAAGATGGCAGCCATTGTCCTCTTGGCTCTGTTCTGCCTCATCCTGTAGGAAGAGAGGTGAGAACGTTCTGGCACACACGATGGGCCACCTTTAAACGCCCAGCGTGAATTATTAACACAGCCGAGTCAAAACATCTGGAGTCTTAGATCCCAGTATTGTCCCTTCAGCCACAACAAAATCTTACGTACCACCAACAAGCTTACCGGCATGCAATCTGCATTGTTATGTTCTTTAAAGCTACAATCCATAACTTTTTGGGATGCAAACCAAATTCAATTATTGCCGTGTACGTGACAGATGAGTGTTCAACACACTTTATTAAAATGATTTATAATCTGAGCTGTCGGGTCCGTTTTCCGGAGAAATGACAGTTTGCCTTCATTTGACTTTAACATATGTAAAGAAATATACGTAAAGGAACCCACAATTTTAACCCTCTGTTTTGAACAGAGACGGCGCTAGAGAGGCTAAAGTTACAGAAAACAGTTTCTTAATTTAGAGCTTCTATAGTCAAATAAAAAAATCACATTATAGTTATAAGATCCAAAACTTTACGTCGCTGTAACCCCAGTTGTCCTGCTTGCCGCACACAGGTGACATTGTTCTCATCACCAAACCTGTGACCCTGATGGAGGGAGAGAGACTTATTCTGACCACTGATACCCTGATGGCCACAGACAGCGGAAGTACGTCAGATGAACTCATATATACTGTATCAGTTCCACCAGCACACGGACATCTGCATATGGTCCAAACTCCGGGGGTTCCCGTGTTCTCCTTCACCCAGATGGATGTGGCTGCCAACCGGGTATGCTACACTCACGACAACAGCCGCTTCGCTGACCGCGATTCTTTCAGGTCAGTGGTTTTCATTGTTCTTTTGTTCATTGTAACAGGCCGAAATTACACTGCGAGTACAAGCGCACAGATCCGGTGTTTCGACACGCATTCCTACATACATTTTCGTCCCTACATTAAAAAAAGGCATAACCAATTGTGTTGACATTATTAACGCCCCACCGGGGCGCACTTGGATGATAACCGCACTAGTTAGTGTCATTAATATGCTTTTTAGTAGCTGTCCTCACAAGTGTTCTACATAATTAATTCAGTAAAGGACAATAAGTCTCCTCACCGTTGCTATGGTTATTATAAATTCAATATGATTATTATAAAGATAATAGAGTAATTAGTATAACATACAAAGTCAGAATGCATTTCTATGCATATATTTCATTCACGTGCATTCTCAAATTAAAGGAAAACGAGTGTGTGTATGTCGCATGACGTTAGATTCAAGGATCAGATTTAAAGACACATTTAAATGTCTCGGTCTCATTTCTGCTGGCTACACGTGCAACCAAATACCACGTATAAAACAAACCAAACTGGCTGAGTGTGTAAATGTTGCCACAGTATCATTATTGTTTCAACCGCATATTTCAGGAAAGCACACAGTCAGCAACACACCGTCCATTTAAACACCAAATTACATATTATGTAAAACCAAGAGACAGGCAAAAAGGAAAGGATCCTATTTGCTTCGTCTGCACGGTTTTCCAGCCAATTTGGCACTAGGGCTGTCTTCAGTCAGGGCGTACAGTTGACCTGTCTCATGTGAATCTATAACCGGGTTTGTCACCCAAAACTCTGGCTGGCTTTCATCATTGGGTCATCGGGGACCAAACAAACCTTCCTGAGCCAAGACTGACGAGAGTCGGGCAAGAGAGTCGGGCGGCCCTTTGGAGAGACAGTACAAAGAACTCTGTGCCAATGTGTTCAGTCAGCACAGCGTGGGGCAGTATAGGGGCCAATCGCATCGCACGGACACTACAGCCTTATTTATGTTGGGCCAGAGAACTTTCAATTAGCATTTCCAACAGTATTGCAGAAGACTGGTGGAATTAATGAAATCGCTGGTCATAACATCGCATAGAACTCGATGGTTAAAATTGTTTCCGTGGCTTCACAGTTTGTATTTGTAAACTGCAGGCAAAACGGGCAACTCGTGACAGCCCGTCCCTCTGATTGAGGTAGACACCTGGACGATACACCTGCGTGTCAAACTCCAGGGTGACAACGGGGTCCAAAAGAGACAGGAAGACCGTGTTTTTCCGGAGAACCTTGTGTCTCCCTTTGCTTTGCTTCATGACAGCTGATGATAAATGGCCATTATTAAAAAAAGAAATAACTTGTCCTGGCATTGGTCGTACGCCTCTAAGAGATGTAGTCCAGAGACAGGGATCCCTGGGCACAATTACCGAGCAAATATGGGACAGTGGCAGTGCCAGATGTTGCACCAGTTTGGCTGCGAGAGTGGACCTGCGTGTTGGTTGCGAGTGTAGCGTGAGGTGGCAGTCGTGTTGTTTACCACGGCTGGCAATTATAAGCTGCGGGGCAATATGTGTTGGGAGGCAGATTGGCTTGGCAGAGGGTGGAATGGGGACTCCACCTGGCTTTGTACTCATTCCTGTCTTCTTTTCTGCTTCAACACATCATCCGTGTTGGATGGAAATAGTAGTTTTATAACTGACAAGCTCTTAGAACAAAGCATTAAGCATGACTGGGCATTACAGTGTTTTAACCAATGACCTGTAAAACCACATTTTCAGAAATGACCAACAAGTTTCACACTCACACTAAAAATATTAGATAACCTTTTCCATGGTTAAGGGGTGTAGTGGAGTCATGGGCAAAATAAAGGGGCTTAATGGTTTTGAAAAGGGCAGCAAAAGTATAAGTATGATGATAACAATAATAATTACAAAAATCTATTTTCTGTCAGGTAGTATTAGTTTCAGAATACGGTACAGAAGTGCATTCTGATGTATGTCCGCCATTTCGTTCTGTTTTAACCAACATGCTTTTTATGCCACAAAATATGTTCTCTCGCAGCTTTGCTGTAACCAACGGGGTGACTTCCAGGAGCGGCAGCATTGTTTTCACAGTGGAGCACAGTGACCGTATCCCACCCACCCTGATCGTAAACGAGGGCCTTCAGCTCACAGAAGGCACTATGAAGATCATCTCCTCTGACCACCTAAAACTGACTGATCCTGACACAGCTCTGGAGAATCTTACCTACATCGTCACTCAAGGCCCACATTATGGGAAGTTATTCTTGAAAGGATTCCCCCTGTCGAAGCCACGGTTCACACAAGCGGACATCAACAACCTGGATCTAACTTACCAACACCTGAACGGGCGAGCTAAGATCGACAGATTCGCTTTTCGGCCGACGGACGGAACTAATGCAGGTTATTTGGAGTATGGACAGCTGAAGAGTGAGCCTGCGGAGTTCACTATACAGGTAGGCGGCTTGTCATATCACCGTTTGAGAACGTTCAATCACAACCAATGACTAGAAGTCGTTGTGATGTGAATGTACCGTGCACCTAAACGGACATACAACGTACACACAAAATGCTAATTTTTTTTGTATTGATTTGCTTGCAGAATCTTTACTTAAATTTCACAGGCCCAAAAACCACCTTTAGACACACAGTACAATTCTCCCCCCACATTTTTCAGTTTTTTCAATGACTGAAACTTTTGCATTTGATCTGATTTCTCTGATTTTACCATAACCACAGCTTCCTTCAAAATACTGTAGTTGTTTAAAAATATTATATATGAGGCTAATACTCATATTAGCCTCATATATACTCATATATAATACTTACCGTGATTTTATTGTTATAACAATATGGTAAGGCCTTCATAATTTGTTGTACGTGCATAATAATACTTTTAATTTTTCAGTTTTAGCCTGGCTAGCATAACTGTCAAGTAAACGGCTAGCATACAAACCATTGAGTACAGCGGGAGAGCAGCAGGTTCGCTCCCTGTAGTACTGCATGTTAAACGGCGACGTGCTGCCGGACAGGTGCTGGGGCGGGTCCGCGGTCGAAGCGTCGCTCTCCCGAGGCCTACACCGCTATTTAATATTCAGTTAAAACGGTCAGCGAGGCGGCAAACGCGATGGCAGCGCGTCCCGCCCTGCGCCACTGAGAACAGCACAGGTGAATCAGCCGCAAACTTTGTCGCCGTGCCCCGCGGGAGCGCGCACACCGTCACTTGGCTGAAGTCGCGCTTTGCTGCTAGAGCCCAAAACGCGACGCGTTGTCTAAACGCGCGACCCCTGAGACCCGACTGATCATAAATGATATATAATATACCTCCGTCCTCAAGACCTGTAAAAAACAGACAAACTATTGCACATAGATATCCCATTTTCTAGGTATGCACGTTTGCACAATGAATATAAAATGTATTTTTTAATTATTGTGTTTTTATGTGAAGTTTTATTTTTATTATTTTCATGTAGTTTACAATAACATTTCCTTAAAAATGAAAATGTTACACCTATAAGTTCAAATATTTTGTTGTTTCTCAGTCTGAAATCTCATTTTACTGATAAAAGTGAAACAAAAGAATACCATTCAAATGAAATCAATAAATATAAAATAAATATATTTAAAAAACGAATCAGGAAAACTAGAAAAGTTAAGTAAGTATATTCCTAAAATTAACCATTTAAAAAATCTTTTATCTGGTCATTTCAGTAATAGCGAGCAAGGGCTACGAATTAAACGCTTTCCAGTATTTGACACTGTATTGTCTCCCTCTATTGGTAATATAGCAGTATTGCAACTTAAATGTCTGCTATTCATCTGTACAGATTGAGATATTGGACAAGACACCTCCCAGCATTATAAACAAAGGAATTCCGAGTGCTGTGGAGAGTCTTCAAGACGGCAAACAGGTCATCTACATGACCTCCAAAGAGCTGCAAGCCACAGACCCAGACAGCCCAGATGACATACTTGAGTTTACGATAACCAGACCTCCGCACTTCGGTTACTTTGAGAACGCCCTCACAGGCAGGTGCTTGTGTGGCATTATAATCTGCACGGATTATATCCAGTTTGTTGTTAGCGACAAAAATGACGTTGTTGTTGTTGTTTTATAGGCGCCTACATTAAAACGCGCTTTACACAGAAAGACGTGAATCAGAAGGCCGTGCGCTACGTCATACCCGCAGATGTAGACGTGACGTCAGACAGCTTTGAGTTCCAGGTCACAGATCCTGCAGGAAACACGATGCTTCCTGATGTGTATGTCTCCTTATTCTTATTATTAGTATCTTACAAAAATATATTTCTTTCTAGACTCTTTACAAAAGTTACTTTACAATGCCATAGAAGAAGTGTATGGTTCCGTAAAGAACCTTTAGCACTTTCCCAATGTCTCACAAAAGGTTCCTTGTAGTGGAAAAAGGTTATTTTAAGAACCTTTGACTGGATGGTTCTTTGAGGCATCCAGAATGGTTCTTCTAGAGATCGCCTTGAGGAACCTTTTGGGAACCTTTATTTTTAAAAGCCTCAAGTGCATGTGGGACGGGTCTACTCGCTTTTCTTGGGTAAATTGGTTCCTGGTTGCACATTTGGTTGCAGAATGCATTTGTCATGAATCACATGCAACAGTTGAGGTGAAATGTAATCATGTTATTCATTATATATTGTATATACTGTATTCTTTACTAAAAAAATGTATTAAGTGATGTTTAAAATCTGCTTAGCCTGGAGACAACTCCTAACAGGGTCAGCCTAGATGGAGACACATCCTGTTTAGGGCAGTTGTGTTTGTGATTAGGGTAGCAATGCAAACCTGACGCGTTTGCTGTATTCCCACCAGCAGATGGCAGCATAAAGTTGACTGTCGTGTTGCCCAGTGATACACATGCAAAATAAACGATGTACTGCACATCTAAGACACTAATGACATTAATTTAACATTTACTACTAAAACTATAGATATAGACTTATATATAACTTAGATATAGATAACTTATATAAACGTAGATAACTTATAATACTTATAAAAAAGTAGACTTGGCGCATGCTTTTCAAAAGATTCCTAGTTTGTATGGAGATTCGGGATGGTATACCCTCAGACTCAGTGTGATTTTGTCTGCCAACACAGGATGGAATTCAGGTGGTCTCGTGTGGAGCTGTCGGCTTCCTGTTACCGAGTTTGTGAGAACGCAGGAAGTCTAGGTGTGCAGGTGGTACGCAGCGGGAACAGCATAGATCCAGCCTACGTCGGCATACAGGTGCGGTTTACTGTTTTTAAGCAGTATCGATGTGTCACAGATGGAGTTCATTTCAACATGATTATATTCCACAGGTGGATGAAGGCACAGCCAAAGTTGGGAAGGATTTCACTCATAGTTCTGCCAGTCTGATACAGTTTGATTCAGGTTGTTATCGCCTCAAACGTCTCACTTCTTCCTGTACTTTAATTCTGTGTTTGATTGAGAATGTGTTGTATATACATTTTGCATTAGGTGTACATGTGAAGATGTGGAACATTCACCTCAAAGATGATGGCTTGGAGGAGAACCATGAGAAATTTGAGGTGGTTTTGAAGGCCCCCAAAAACGCAGTGTTGGGACAGAGGAACAAGGCCACGGTCGAGATTGTGGATCCTAGAAATGGTACAATCTCACCTCTGAGCTGTAAGGTGGTTCAACATACCCACAGTGTTTCTGCTAGACGTGAACTTAGAACGTTTCCACCCTCCAGGCAGGTGTAATCCAGAGGATCTTATTGTTGAAGAAGATGAGACAGAACATCCTTTCCTAAACCCATCAAACGTTCAAGAACCTGAACCACCACTGGTTGAGGAATACACTCCAGACCCACTGACCAGGATCTTCTCTGAGAACTATCCACAGAGAGGAGACGTCCCATATCGCACCAACTTCAACCATTACAGTGGGAGAGATCTTCAAGATCAGGTCCTTCAAAGTCCAGGCCAGAGACAGCTGAGGATTCTGGGTAGAAACAGACACAGAGTGAGTCAGGCCTCTTCACATATGATATATTTACTTTATTTACTATCTAGTGTGTTATATAAAAACACCATATTTACTGATATTTGTTTGTTGTTTTAGGTGCACCTACCAGACGTGGACAACAGACATCAAGAAAGAGTTTGGAGAGTTGGTTTTCTGCAGCCTTCTTAAGCTATTTTATGGTTTTCAGGATGTTTCTTAGATACAACTAGATCTTTCTGCGCATCCAGCCTCATCATTTACACATCCTGATGTTGTTCTAAACCTGCATGCTTTCTTTCTTCTGTGAGACACAGAAATTGGTGTTAAACAGAACGTTCATGCAAAACGTACTTTCTTTAAAATAAACATGGATGGACAGTGTAATAAAATGAAGTTTTCCAGGGAAAACACGTACTGATAAAACACATACCCAGAATGCTTTGCAAGTGTTCCTGTAGCTCAGTTGTTAGAGCATTGCGCTAACAGTGCAAAGATCGTGGGTTCAAGTCCCTTGTGCACTGTGCACTGACAAAATTTTAAAAATGTATAACTTGAATGAACTGTAAGTCGCTTTGAAAAAAGCGTCTGCCAAATGCATAAATTTAAATGTAAGTTGCTTCCAAAATATAAGGAAGACTGAGTTTTCCTCTAAGGCAAGCAATGTGACTTTTCCATCTTCTCCTGTAGTTCCACGGGCTTCTCCCAGCGAGACAAGAGGAAAGGTCATCAGCACCTCGTGTCCACTCTGAACTGGAGGTCACCCCCATCTGGACATGGTCTGGTTATTCTGCTGACCCTGAATCAGCAGAGATCCCCCAGAGGGACTCGGCCTCATTTGGAATGAATTTAGGAGTGAGACAACATAAGGTGCGATTGCTTCCTAATCTTCAAAAGATTTCAAGAGCCTTCATTTACAGGAATGTTTAGCTTAAATAAGAATCTTAGCATCCATGCAAGTGACAAAAAAATTACAGACTCTTATAATTAATGTCTCTCTTTTAAAGTCTCAGAAGTCTGTAAGTATCAGCTGTCCCAGTGGTTGGACTCATCACAGAAGGAACTGCTATATTTTGGGACCTGGTACCGCTAGCTGGAGCAGCGCGCAACATGCTTGTATGCTGTACGTTACACTTTTTGATGAGGAGAGATGGCTGTATATACATACTACACACACACACACACACACATCTTTTTACGCTCATTTTTTGTCGTCCAAATTTAGACTCGACAGCCATTTGACAAGTGTGCACTCAAAAACTGACATGAAGTGGCTGTGGAAGTTTGCTGGAAAGCGAGCTTTCTGGATTGGTAAGTGTTCAAAATGAGAGACACAAAGAGAGTCACCAAAAAGTACCAAAAATATAAAGTAAGATATTAAATAAAAAATATCAAAGTTAAATAAAAAAATATAACATTTTAATTTTAAAATTACATTAGTATACAAAATAAAAAGTACCAATAATCATCATGTTTTTGGACCTGCATCATGACAATTCCATATTCTTTTGAGGTAGTTTGCTGTACATGTAATAACTATAGTATACAGTATGAATACAGTAATTCAGTACTATATAGTACACTTAGCATTCCATTACCATCTGAAACATTACTGTACCCTGGTATCTCCACTCCGAACAACTGTTTTGTATGAACAATCGTTTTGTATGTAAGAATGCTGTTGTGATTTTTCAGGGCTCAAGGGCAGCTCAGAGCAGTGGTCCTGGACTGACGGCAGACCTCTGACATTCTCAAAACTCAAGAAGGAAAAAGTGAGCAGCCATCAAAATCCTGACGGCTCTGCTGCCACCTGCGTTTTGGTCCGAAGCCAGAAGATATGGGTTCCACAAAGCTGCGCTGATGGATCAGAACACAGATACATTTGTTCAGCGCCTGCGCAAATCAGTTAAAGCGTTTAATTTATACTGGTCTTTTTTATATAATGATTCCAAATGCATTTAAATAATTAAATTCAAATGACTACGTGATTATAATGTATCCAATAAAAATGATAATAAACAAATATCTTTGAGTTGTGGAATGTGTACACTGCACACAAATGTACTATCATATCTACAGTTTCAATACAATAACAAAGATGTCAGTTTTGACTGATTTCTGTTTTTGTTATAAATTTCTTAGGGAAATTTTTTTTGGGAGATACTTTGGTCACAAGTTAAAGAAACCAAACTTTTTGATAGAGTTATAGTGAGGCAAAAAAAAAGTTAAGGTGTTTTTTGTAGTAATACTTATGTAGAAACCGCAAATTGCAATGTATGTTTTCTATAATCTTCCACTACGTCATTAAAACATAAAATGTCAAAAATAATCAGAAACCTTATCCGTTTCTAAACACAATGAACTTGGTTCCGCCTGTTTTCGTCCGGACACTCATAGATGCAGGACGGAAAAAAGATGGCGGCGGCCATGGTGCAAATGTCATGTTTGTATCGTGGGATGTTGGCGGTCAGAGCCACCGGCATCCGACCTCTCATACCAGGACTTGTGCCGTCCCAGTTCAGGGCGTTTTCGGTCAAGAAAGAACAGGAGATAGAGGACAATCCTTATTATAGTAAATATGAAGAGAAGATCAGAAAACTGCGCAGGTGAGTAGCTGTCAAACGCTGATCGAGGTTATGTGTGCTGTGATACTGTTGATCAGACGTCGGTCATCTGATATGTGTTGACATATAACATCAGTTCAAAACCAGACGAATACAAAGTCCGGCTGGAAAAGCGAAGTGAGGTGAAAACGAAACCGCTCGGAGAAACCAGACAAGCTGAGTTCGTGAAGTACATGGAGAAACAGGTGACGATACCCAGATCTGACATTGAAAGAAAACTTACATTTACATACATTTAAAGGTTTTACTTTATTAATTTGTCAAAACAAAAAAAATGCATTTATGATATTAATGATATAACATTAATTTTAAAGACGTATCAAATTCAAAGTCCATACGATTCAGGTGATCATTCACGTTTACTGTCCTGTTTATAGTTGGACGAGCGAGGTAAAGAAGGATCTGGAGGCTTTACCAAAGACAAGGTATGACATTATACCAAAATAAATATATCATAATGAAATGCATGGAGAAATAAAGAGAAATTCTTTAAACAAAGTATCGTGTGCTTTTATTATTCTTTGTTTTTCTTTTAAAGACGTTGGGATCAATTCTTAATCTTAATATGGTTCAGGACAAGAGCGGGACTGAAATCGGAGAGGTGAGAGGAATATTATTTGAGTAACATTTCCATAATATAAGTGGAGAGGAGATCAGATACTCAGAAAGTCTGCGGATATTTCAAACTCTAAAAAGCTGAGACTGTAAATACAGTTTAGAAAAACCTTATCTTACTTTCTCGTTTTCTTTATGCAGCTTTGGATGCAGTTTTTCTCAAAGAAAGACACAATCAGCGCCGTCATACCGGTGAGTTTTGTGTAGTAAAATAATGATATTACCAGTCAGATACTAGGTCATTGCTTTAGTATCAAAAATATTATTATTACATCACAATAACTTAAAAAGCTGTTAGTGGAGAGATGAACAGCTGTCTAACATATTCTTTATTACAGGGTTCAACGTTTGACGTTATCTTTGGTCGTGCAAAGTCATGCCCAACGGTAAGAATCAAAACTGCCATTAGAATAAATCCATCTCTGCTTTAAATATCCGGTAGTCACAAATAACGTAATGTCCACTTGGTGGCAGTATTTCCTTTCAAATGCCGCTTTCCTAACGCTTCATAAGTGTAACTGGCTTTATTTAAAATTATCTTGATCATTCCTGATTCACATCCTCTGTTTTTTAGTTTATTAGAAATGGACGGTCAGCGTGTATATTATCTGAAACCAAACTGCAGTATTAGTTCACACTCACTATTGTTGTTTCATACACAGTTTCTGTACGCTGTGCCTCAGCAAGAGGGTTATGAATTTTTTGTCGGCCAGTGGGCCGGTCTGGAGCTTCACTTCACATCTCTGATCAACGTTCAGGTATTGTTGTTAATTATAATATAATTATAATAGAAACTGTACGTTGTTTGTTAGATTAAGTGATGATGAAAACGGTTTGTGTTGCAGACGATGGGAGAAAGCGCGCCGAGCCAGCTTATTTTATACCACTATTCAGAGCTGCGCAAAGATAAAGACATTGTGCTCATGACAGCGGAGATGGATAGCAAATTTGTGGTAAGTTAATAAGTTAGAGAGAGTTACTAGTTGTGTATAGATTTGGCTAATGAAAATCAACTGACTATGTTTTAAATGTGTGTTTTGTTAAGACTGTCCACCAGGCACAGTGCTTGGCCAATCAGGTGCAGCTGTTTTACGGAACGCAGCGGTACGAGACGTTCCGATTGGTCGAGACTTTTAACCACAGTCCGAAAGACTTTAAACACATGTGTGTGATCGCGGAACTGGAACAGAGTGGAATAGGAGTCACCACAAATGAGTCTAAAAGCGAAAAAAGTTAAATCTACAGTATGTCGTGGGAATTAAACTCTGTAGCTGCATATGGTCTACTACAGGGGTGTCAAACTCAGCTCCTGGAGGGCCAGAGTCCTACAGAGTTTAGCTTCAACCCAAATTAAACACACCTGATCCAGCTAATCAAGGTCTTCAGGATTGCTAGAAACTTCCAGGCAAGTGTGCTGGCTGGAGATAAACGATGCAGGACACTGGCCCTCCAGGAACTTCCTGGTCTACTATAACAAGTTATGAGACATTAACTTATTAAGTGGATGTCATGACAACCACATGATAAGTGAATAAGCGTGTTGCCTTTTGATTCAGTAGTTTTGACTCAATAGACTCAAAGTATTAAAAGAATCATCAGCTGCCATGTATGCAGATTCGAATTGTGCTTCTGATTCGACAACCGACATGTGCCCATCATTTCCTACAAACTTAATATTGCGCTGTATCCGTTTTGCTTGTATGTAGCATTTTGTGCTTAAAAATGTCTTTCCAGTTGTGGAATGTTTGTACATTGAACGTCATGGATATAATGTGTACAGTTAATTCGGTTTGGATTCTTCCCCCGCGTCTTATTACTGGAACTGAATTACATAACGTGAACGCGCATCTCAGCCCACTGAGTGAGCGCTATAAATAGATGTGAATCAGTGTGTACCCTGGGGACAGTAATAGTGGTCATGTTTATACCTACTTCATAATAAAGGTTTTGCAATTTACACCGTATGGATTTATTTGCCCAGTATTTTGCATAATCACACAGTGGCCTCATACGTACCTGTGATACAACTGTGATATCACATACGGTATCATGTTTACCTGTTGGTTATAAGGTGATTTGTAGGTAGTATACCACATTAACTAGTATTGTATTTCACTAACCTTTGACAGTGACACTATTGAAAATAAATGATAGAAAACATAAGCATTACGTAAACGTGCATAGAATGTGATGTTAATGCCCTTTTTTGGCAAGTATGTTGATTTTAACCTATTTTTCGTTTACATTTAGAGCTCAGTTAGCGTTCAGATCAGGACCGACAACGGTACGAACGCCAGTTAATTGTCGCGACGCCCCACCCTACCGTAACGCGTCGCGACATCAAATAAACCAGATCATAAATTTGCCCAGTAATCGCTGTTAATAACCCCCGCACGCGTTTACGCGTCTCTAAATGCCGCTGTGAGAGACGCATCGGTGCAGACGCGTCGTCAGGTGCTGCAGCCGTCCATTAACGCCCAGCTGGAGGAGAAGCACACGGGAGCCGCGCTTACATCCAAGGTGAGCATCTCCATCACACGGCCATTTACGGATGTCTGTCCGTCCATATTATCGATCGTGGTGTCGTTAATGTCTCGACAGCTTTTGTGTCTGCACGTCACCTGATTATTCACATGCAGTTATAAATATAACGCGTATGCAGTTATGTGTATGGTTGGGAAGGGTCATAGCTGCCTCATATCACCTGTGGTTCGACCTCATGTCGGTTTTGTGACGCTTCACCGATATTATAGATGTGCAGATGTGCTTTGATGATACATAGATAATACACAGCTAATTCATGACTTGATATAGAGGGCATAGAGGTATAGAGGGCTTTCTCTATATAATACAGTTTTAAAAATACACTCTAATATATTTGCTTCATATTTTGCTTTTGTGTTTGTATTATAGCTTTTTATATAGATGTGTGTGTGTGATATATGTGTTATATGTGTAATATGTATGTATTTCTATGTATATATGTATACACACACACACATTCTTATATATATATATACTTTTATTATATATTACTACGTTATTATATTTACAAATTTCTCTCTCTCTCTCTCTCTCTCTCNATATTGTTCTGTATATATTCTTATACTTGTGTGTATACACACAGATGGCAAAAGCAGACCAGCGCTTCGGGCAGAGAGATGGATCCGACCAGAACTTCGACTACATGTTTAAACTGCTGATCATCGGCAACAGCAGCGTCGGCAAGACCAGTTTCTTATTCAGATACGCGGACGACTCGTTCAGCAGCTCGTTCGTCAGCACGGTCGGCATCGACTTCAAGGTGAAGACCGTTTTCAGGAACGAAAAGCGTGTGAAACTGCAGATATGGGTGAGTCTAACACCAGTGCGCGTTTTTAATGCGGTTATGAATGAATGAATGAACGCCGTGTTGTCTACGTTTCCATGGTAACGTAACACCCCATTGACGCGTGTTAGAAATGATGCTGTTTTAGATTTAAGATGGTTTTAGTTGCGACGCCTCGGAAATCGTTCGACAAAAACCTTACCCGACTCACACTATGAATGAGAGACATCTTTTCTGAAAGAAAAAAGATTTTTTTTCCCACATGCATCATCGATGCTCGTTGTCATGGAAGCAGCACTTCATACTGACACAATGATCCTCACAGCCAATTAAATCGGCCCCTGAGGGTGGGTTTGGGGTGGGTGCTAAGGGTTCGAGAGCACGCGAGGATATCTTTGTGACCAGTATGACAGAGTCACAATTGGTGATCATCCGCAATTCGTAATCTTTTGTGAATTGATCGCGAGATGGTAAAAATAGACCCTCATTCAGAACAGCTGTGGGGAAACAAACGGGCATCAAGAGGGAATACAAACCAAGACGGCGGCCATTGAGAGAAGACAAGCCCAAAATAGACAAATTATAATGTTTCAAAGACGATCCTCTAAAACATTCATCTCTTTTGTTCTCATATGTTTATCCGGATAAACAAGGTTAATATTGCCTGTTTAATATTCGTGATTTTTTCCAAGTTACTGGTGACTTGTCCTTATTTATGGTTTTAGGCTAAACACGGTTTGTTTTTGTATTTGTGGTTTGTTTTTGCCTTAAATACACACCCTGCGTTCCAAATACTCGTTTCTATTGATGGAGGTATTACAGTAGCTACATTTTGAGTGTTCTCGCCCTTGCAAAACTGATAGCTACAGTGCCAAGGTGTTTGGTGGTTGCCAGGGTGTTGCTAAGGTGTTCTAAATGGCTGCTTTTGGACCATCTGAAGATCTCCATCAAATCTCTATACGTCAGACTGTCGAGCTCAGACAAAACAAGTTACAAGGTGAAATTGAATACTTAGCGCCAGGGATTTGTGAAATCTGTTAGCAATAGCATCGCTAATGCTTGTCTTAAACACAACACCGCTAATTGTGGTATTAGCATTTACTTTTAAGCACTTCACCAGACCTTTCTCCTTTTGTGTGAACTTAAAACACACCATTTACCTTCTGAACGGGTTGATGATGATGTTGCTCCAGTATGTTTTATTAGATCCCAGATCGTTCAGTGGTGCTGATGTTTGTAGGATACAGCTGGCCAGGAGCGATACAGAACTATAACTACAGCTTACTACAGAGGAGCCATGGGCTTTATTCTGATGTATGACATCACCAACGAAGAGTCCTTCAATGCAGTCCAGGACTGGTAAGTAGTACAAGGTTCCTCCGTAGGTTGCCATCCATAATGTGGTGATTCTTGATGTTGTTTTGGACTGTTTTCTCTAGGATAATATACAAGTAAACGAAAGCAAACTGATCACCCTGCCAAGGATTATTTTCCGATTTTGATCGACTGACCGTACATTATCCCCTTAAATTGGGGCCATCATTAGGATGTGATGGGAGGGGCCCAAAATTGTCCCGGGCCTTTAAATTCTAGTGGTGGTCTGGTCTTAATAACAGACCATATTAATGACAATAATAACTTCATAATTTTCTTTCAGGGCGACACAGATCAAAACCTACTCTTGGGATAATGCTCAGGTGATATTAGTGGGAAACAAATGTGACATGGATGAGGAGAGAGTGGTACCCTTCGAGAAGGGGAAGCATTTAGCTGACCAGTTAGGTGAGTTGTATACCCTAATCTTTTATCTCAATACTTCAATTTAGACCTTTTGCATAATTAAAATAGTGACTGATTTACGTTTACGTCCAAGAAACTCGAGAAGGCCAATGTGATCTTTTCTCGCAGGCTTTGAGTACTACGAAGCAAGCGCCAAGGAGAACATAAACGTCAGGCAGGTGTTCGAGCGCCTGGTCGACATTATCTGTGTGAAGATGTCGGAAAGAGTCGATACCGATCCGTCCGTGGTCAGCGGTGCCAAAACTGCCCGGCTAACGGATAAGCAGCCTCAGCTACCTCAGAATTGTTGCTGAATTCAATCGTTCCTCCTTATGCCAAACGACCGGCAGCGGATGCGACGTTCATTGGTTTGTTCTGTTACGAGGCAATCGGACCCGACCTGTTAGTCTGTAGCTGTCAATCACGTGAAGTAGTTTGATATTAATTGCGCACCTGTTATCTACAGTCCATATAAAACTTAAAGCAGGGACTAGAACAAAGCACAATGCTATGTGGCTATCAGAACTTCAGTGTTCATTGCCGAGAAACAATCTATTATGGCACAAACTTTCAAATCTTTAAAATGATATATATATAAATGAAAATGTAGTATATATTAGTCGTTTAATAGTGGTTGGTCATGCTTGGTTTATACAGTATATAGTTCAAAAGTCATTCCACTAATGGTGGTTATACTGTTAAAAGAGACAGGAGCTCAAGAAGTCACTAAGTTCTGTTTTTAGGGGCTCTGGTTATTTAAATCGACACCAGACGTTCAGCTGGCACAGTATGTTTTCTAAGAGTATAAGCATTTGTTTTATCTATCGTCATAATTTAAAAAAATGTGATGGTAAAGTCACGATTATATTAGTATATTAAAGACTAGTAGCCTTCAAAATGAAAATTCCTGTCTTATACAAAACAATAACATTGAATTAACGTTTAATTTAGCATCGTCAGAAGCCACGTAAAAGTTACGTATACTAATAGATTGAACACGCAATCGACTCGTTCCATAGTCACGTGATGTTCAGCTTTTTATCAGATCTATCTATCCTTCACTAAATATCCTTAAACGGAGCGTTGAAAATGAATTTATTGTGAACTCGTGACGGGATGTGTTTATATTTCAGAACACTGTAGCAAATCCCTGTGGATTGGTGTGTCTATAACTTACTTCAGATGTGGTTTATGTCATAATAGTAGAAATTATTATTGTAAATTAGATATTTTTCAGATATAGGCAATAGGCTACGTTTTATTTTCGAGTAGATATTTATTTTTATGCTGCTGGTTCTTTAATTGGGAATATATATATATATAGACGTCATTTTGCTGTCAGTGTATTTTGATTTGTAGGCAATTTGCACTGGGGCGTATAAAGTGATTGTACAGTTACAGTGAATGTTACTTTTAGATGCAATTTGTAACAATAAAAGCACAAATCACATGTAACGATGTGTTATATTTATGTTGCATATCTGCCATAGTATGTTGATATATTTAACTCTGTGCACAGGTAAGTCGCAAAATATTCTTTGCGATTATTTCACCCTTCACCAACAGACAAAATTATATACAATTTTTATAAACTAAATCCAATGAGAACTATTGATAACTATTGATAACAAGCTACATTCGACTGACTATAAAATGCACCAGGGCAATATCACGAGTTTTGGACATTAATGTTGTATCAAGTAACATAAACAATTCTAAATTAATAAGAAAAACTTTAAATATAAAAAACCTTGGTTTGCTTACTGTACACTGTCTACAGTCTTGCATTGCGGTTTTAGTTGATAAATGGTCTTAGATCATTACCGACAATTTTGAACATCTGCGGCTTTTGAGTGAGAACCAGCGCTACCTGTTCCAAAAGTCAACGCTTTTTAATGTGTCACACCGCATGGAGGCTTGACCAATCACATGCTGCTTGTTTTTACGCTCTCTTTCATCAGCCAATGATATTTCGCAGTATTACAAGCGCTTATTTAATCGTATCATCCGTGATCCGTGAAGTTGATGAGTTATTAAAACACTTTTTAGTATATGTCTGTTATAATGAATGAGTGGCTGACGACTAATTTAATTGACGACTGGTTTAATAGCGCATGGATTTCATGATTGAAATATGAGATCTAGGGCATGTTTTTATAAACTATAAATCTGTGTTTAAACGCACTAAGTGTAGGTCACAATGCCTCAAGACGAATAAGACTAAACCTGCCAGTGAATCATGTCACTGAAGCGACCGGTCCAGAAAGCACAGTGCCAAGTGGCCGTCTGTGGTTTAAAAAAGACAACAAGTTCAAGATGCCCAAAGGTGTGAAAACAAAGAAACACATGATAATAAATAGTTAATTAAAGTCCATATAAACCAAAAGTTGTGACTTCAGTGTTCTGAGGTAGTTCAAATTAAAATATAAAAATAGAGGGCGTGGCTTGTTTTTTTCTAATGGTAGGCTCTAAAAAGGATATATAATAACTTATGCGCACATAAACAGGAGTGGACCGTGAGATGTACAGTAAGTACAGTATGAGAACAACAACGCCTTACAACGCGGTTGGCTGTCATGGCGTCCACCGAATTATTAATAGAGCACTTATAAATATTTTATTATTTTTCACGACAGGACGGGAATTACATCAGCATTTGAACCAAAGCTACGATATCAGTTCTGCTTAACAAATAAAGTCATCTGCGAATTAAATGATCATGTTTTCACGTTGACGGTCCCGGGAGTTTCTGTAAAGTTACGTAGAGACTCGGCGCGTTGTTACCATGGCAACAAACTTTTAATAGCAGACTAGGAAGTGCGAGACTCCAGCGTAGAGACGTCTTGTTGCTATTTGGACAAATGACGGCGAAAATGTTGCTTTTATCGGCTGTTTTCCGGGGTTGTTCGTATATTAAATATGCTAAACGGGGTTAAATGGCAGTAAATCATTAAATAATAGTTGTATTATGTCGGTGTCTGTAAAGTCCAGCCCTTCTCCTCCCGATGGACCGAAACCCGCGGGTCGCAGGATGAAGAAACGAAGTAACTCTTCTCTCAATAACAGTGAGCGGAATAAATATGTCACATAAATCTCACAGCACACTTTCATAACTGTGATATCGTACAGTAGCTCGTAAAAGTCAAGTTTGCATGCATGTGTATTTACTGTTTCATTGTGTTGGTATCCAGGTCTCTCGCTCTCTCTCTCTCTCTGTCGCTCTTCATCCGTCCATCATTCATCCGTTATTATTTATTGTCTGTCTGTGCACTTTTTGTGTACAATTTATCGTCTGACTAGTGGCAGAAGGACAGATCGTGTCTGTGAAAGACAGCAACGGTCTTCAAGCAGATCCAGAACATCATGATTTCATTCCAGACGAGCTCCTTGCCACCCTCACCTCCACTGCATGTCCTCAGAACACCCTCGGACCGCTGAAATTAACAAAAACTCCCAAAGACTTCAAGGTGTTCGGCGATTCAGTCACGATTCAGTCATGTTTACTTAAAAGGGTGATAGGCAACACCCTTTTGTGAGTTCCTACACCCCTGACTTTATTAACCAAAACAGCTGTTTTGTCTCCCTCACCAGGTTTGCTTACTACACCGACCGGATGCATTGTGGCATCACCCAGTTAACCGCAAAAAATACCAGTACTTTCTTAACCAACCAACCTCTATAAGTGGAGCTGGAAGGTTTGAATAAACGATCACACAAGCATGAATTAATATCTGTTAAAAACACTCGGAGACGGACCACCTAGCTAACAATTTTAGGTTGTAAGAACATTTCCCTAACGTTTCCTTTAGGTGAAAATTTTTAAAAAAATTTAGGAACATTCAAAACACACAGTTTATTAGACTTTGTATTACCATTATTGCTTGGTTGTTAAGAACGGTGTTCCTATTTTGTAATGTTTTTAAAATGTTCCACTAAGAACTTTAAAATAACCTCTTTGTATATCGATATATAACATTATGAATGGTATACCAATGTTACTGCAAGAACATTAGCCAACATTTTGGGAACGTTTCCTGTTAGCCGGGGACGGCTCACTTCTGTGTTTGTTTGAATCTAAACAGAGATCTATCATTTCTGTGCGATGCCTTTCTTGCTAAGAGGAATCATGTGGATCTCTCCCCACGGGCTGAACGTGACTCCGCACGGTTGCAAGGAGTTCAAAACGCAAGTAGCTTTTAATGGCATTGCCTCAGTTTGGTGCTGCATACTTTTCTGCATACTTTATTTCTTTGTGTAGACAACTTCATGTTATGCTTTTGGTTGAAGGACGTGAGTGCACTGGAAACTTTAATCCCGGAGGAATATCACATCATAAAAAACAAAGGTCTGAGGGGACTCCAGTGCTATGATGAGTAAGTGAGCTGATACACGTTATCATAAGTTGTTATTCGAGTTATTGAAAGATTTGTTCATGTTGTCGTGATTTTTCAGCAAATTCACAGTTCTGCTGAGGGATGATGAAAAGAAGCTAAGAGTCTTTCCATCAATGTGAGTGATTTTCTTGTGAGATTTGACTATATTCATGAAGTCTGGTCAACTTTGCAGATTATTCTGCTTAAGACCCGCCCACATAGTCCTTCTGACATGTAGAGTGACCAATCAGAATTCACTGTTTTATGTCTTTGGAGGGCAGTTATAAAGTAATATAAAATCATAGAAATATGACTCTTAAGAACAAAATAGAAGCTACAGGTATGCTTAAGGATGTTTTGTTTACTTGCTGCTAAGCACAATAACAAAACTGTCAGTATTCTTCAAAGATCTGAAGACAGGATTGTCTACTAGACATTGTCATATTCAGGGACTAGATTTTTAACTGGAGGCTCATGAGCTGCTTTTAAAGGCTGGGACTAATGTATGTAATTCCTCTTGCGCAGGATAAAAAATACAGTCACTGTATAATAATATTTCTGTTTGACTTCCAGGAAACCCAGCGGTCGTCTTGAGGTGAGGCAGCTAATGAAGGTGATGGATGATATGCTGGAGAAAGCAGGTGTTAACCAAGAATTTCAAGAGCTAACTGAACTCTCGCAGGTCGGTTTTAATGATCGTACTTTAAAGACAATACAACAAACTACACAATGTTATCGGTTCTCCTAATGCGTATCTTCTGTTTCAGATAGAAAATTTACTGGAGCTGGTTCGAATTGAGCAGAACATCTACAACGTCGTGTTTCACGAGCTAATCCGACAAGTTAGCGTCGAATGTGCAGAGAGGGGACAGCTTCTCGCCAAGCTCAGGTCTCCCTCCATTACTGCTTCCCACTCTTTATTTCCCGCCATTAGTTAGATAGTGACCTCACTTCCTGTTCCTCCCCAGGCAGAGATATGCGGTGCTACTCGATCGTGTTCCGCAGCAGGTGAAGGGCCTGCACACAGAAACGTTAGCACAGAGGGCGCTAGACCGCCGGCTAATGGAAGAGATCTTGCGCTTCAAAAACTCAGTCGCGAGGCTAAATACGTAAGAATGATTCTCAGTTATTCTTATAAAATGACAAACATTCTGTGTGTTTACATCGCAACTTTTAAAGCTGCAATTCATATTTTTTGAAAAATCCATACTTTAAAAATCACCATGTTAAGAAAATAACTCCACAAGCAACTTGCACTTTTATGGGCACTTTTATGGGCGGTAGAGAGGCAAAAGTCACTGATTGCAGCTTTAAAGACTTTGTTAACCCTTCTTCATTGGTACTTCTGTTTAACCTCTATTTATTGGTATTTGGTAGCAAACATTTGTATTACTAGAGTTGGAGTGTTGTGACTCTTTAACTGTGTTTGTTGGCTGTGTTACAGGGAACTAAGTACAATGAAGGAACATGATGAGTGCGTGTCCAAAGAGGCAGAAGAAATGAAGGAGGAACTCACTAAAGCTCTGGAGGAATCACAGCGCAATGCGAAGTGTGTAAATAAATCATTACACTGGCTTTCATGTTTAGATCCAAGAATATGAGCGTGTTTAATACGGATTCACACTGATTAAGGCATTTATGTGTCTTTTTTGTAGTATTGTAGCAGAGTATCACGATCTTTATGAGCTGCAGAGAAGAAGACTTGAAGGTCAGATGGTCCAGCTGTCTGATGAGAGGGACCTTTGGAGAAACGCCACGTACAGCCTCGCTGTGAAGGTGACATTTTCTGGTCTCCACTGAGCATCCTGTTACTGCTAACAGTTGTTTTGTTTAATTTGTAGTTTTTTTTGTAGTTTTTCTCGAAGTTAATTTAAAAGCAGTTTTGTGACTGTTACATGTTAGTTGTCATATTTTGCATGATCCTGATTTTGATGATCCTGGTGGATAAATTCAAAACCCATCCTAGATTTATGACATTTATTTATCTATTTATTTATGACACAACATAGTCAGGTTTTATAACATATTGACTTTTGTTTCTTGTTGACTTTATTTTATTTTGAGAATTAATATCCCACATTTTTGCTCAGATAATTAAGATAAATAAACTCCAGCTGGTGAAACGGCTAAACGTTAGCGAGCAAACCTGGGCCAAGACCGCAGACCACTTCACCCTCTTCCTAACATCAAAGGTTCAGTCCGAACACCGTTCTCAGATATCTAAACACACATCCGACCGCGTCCGCGATACATCCGAGATCATTTGTCATTGCAGGACTCTGAAGATGTGGCCCACATAGTGGAGCTGACTGACCAATGGAAAGTGAAACTAAGCTTCTTTATGGAGAACCTCAGAAGGGCTGAGAGCAATCAGCGTGAGACCATCAGATCTGTCCGAGCTGATGTCATCAAGTGGCACAAGTTCTGTCAACACCAGACCAGATTAGTAAAGGAACGTTTGTATTGGTCCGTGTTTTATTGATATCATTTGTTCTTTTATTGTACAAAAGGAACCCCAGTATGAAAACTGATCAATCTTCGGAGGAGGAACTGTCTCGTGACCTGAAAGAATGGTCGATGGTTAGCACATTTTCTGTGTTCTTTCAGATGGTTCTTTGTAAAATTCGACTACTTTACGCTTTAAGTTGTGAAAGCCAAAGCTGTCTCTGCTCAACTGTAGGCGTTGACGCAGCAATGTGAGCGTTATGGAGGGGAAGAGCTTGTATCCGGTCAGGAAACGCTTGAAGTGCTAACAAGTCTCCAGGAGTCCTGGACTGAGGTTTGTCTACGGCTCTTTAGGAGACATCCTGCTTCAGATGGAGGGCCACCGACAGGTCAGGAGGCCATGAGGGAACTGACTGAGGCCATCACTGAACTTCACAAGCAGATAGGAATCCGTCTCAGCGGAGAAAGTGGTTAGAGACAGAAGTTTTCCCAGCTAACAATTTTGGGTTTCAGGAATGTTTCTGTAATGTTTTCATTAACATTATTGCTTGGTTGTAAGAACGTTATTTAAACAGTTTTTAAATTCTTTTAAAAACTTTTTTAAATGTTCCAATAACTACTTGAGAAAAACGTTTTTGGTATATAATATATAACATTAAAGGAATGTTCCACTAATGTCATTGCAAGAACATTTTTTGATAATGTTGAGGAGAACTTTGAGAGAACATAGCCAACATTCTAAGAACATTCCCTGTTAGCCGGATCAACACCTAATCTTCCAACACTCGTCTCATTTCCCAACAAAAGTCAGTGTTTTGGTGTTTAATGCAGGCATCCACGCAACACTCATGTCCCTTATTGAAAGTATGGAGTTCTGGTCCAGGAAGCTAAAGTCCCCGAGCGGACATCCAGAGCAGCTTCCCTCAGGTGATTGGCTGAAGTTAGAGGATGTTCTTGGTGGCTTGATAGAGCTGTGTGAGGAGGCCCTTCTGCAGGTGGACAGCACACAGCCAGAACGGGAGCGGGCCCAGCACAAACCCCACACCAGGTGAGCTGTGAGCTGTCTTGTGAATACAATTAACTTTAACCGAGTTTGACTTTGCTTAGTTAGCAACACCAATAAGCATTAAAACGCATGTCACAAGTGTGTTTATAATCCAAGTTTTATGTTGACTTCCTGTCCGTCATGTAATTCTACATTTTGTCCTTGTGTATCTGTAACAGGGTTGAAATTGACGATGTGTTGATGATGTTGAAGAAATTTTTGTTCTCTCAAGAAAACTTCTTTGACTGTGAGAACATGAGGCTACGTGAGGAGGTACAGAACATGCCCGTGTAGCTTTCTCGCATGACGTACGCCCATAAACACATCAGATGATTTTTTCTTGGCTTGGCAGGTCAGTTCTGTTCACTCTAAACTGATTCGCTGGATGGTGGACCTTCTGCTGTTGATGGTGCCGGTCCATTCGGATTCGAACCTGGAACCAGCACCTCTTCCATCGCCTGAACTGAACGTCATAGAGGATGTGTCTGTTGAGAAGCTGGAAGATGATGCTAAGAACATCACTGAGAAACTGGACTACCTTTCCAAATACATTACAAGGTAACATCACTAAACCAAACATCATCAGAAGATCTAGAGTTTTTGTGGACGTCAAGGGCAGCAGAAATGAATAACAAACTGTTCTGCAGCTCATGTCAGGCAGTCGTGGAGGAGACCGTCTTGAAGAACTCAACTCACCACGACACTGAGAACGAGTTGCATCAGCTCGCCAAGATTCAGGTGCTAAGCCACCCCTCCCATTCCTCTCAACCAATCAACTGGCTGGTTCTCGTGTAGCAAAACAGAAATGGCGTGTTGTCTTCTGCTTTGCGTGTGTTTAGAAGGAGTGCAGCGAGTGGGTGGAAGGCTCTCGGATTCTTCTGATGGGTGTAAAGGGAAGTCCCGTGGAGCCGCAGCTGTCTGCAAACACTGTGCCACAGTCTATTAGTCAGATCCCGTTAGAGGACACCAGCATGGAGCTTCTGGTAGAACTCAACAGCCTGTTTCTAATGGGGCTTAATTTCACATCAGATGGATGAGTGGATGAATGGATGGATGGATGGATGGGTGGGTGAGTGGATGGATGGATGGGGTTGGATGGGTGGATGGGGTTGGATGGGTGGATGGATGAGTGGGTGGATGGATGGGTGGATGGATGGGTGAGTGATGGATGGATGAATGGATGGGTGGATGAATGGATGGATGGATGAGTAGATGGATGAGTGAATGGATGGATGGATGAGTGGATGGAGGGACTTTGTAAATAATGTCTTGTGACACCTGTGTTCCTAGCTGGAGCAGGAACCAGAGGTACCTACAGATGTAAGGGAAGATGAAGAGGAACCATTGGCTGGGAAAGATGTGCATCAGTCTTTTCAAAGAACTGTTGAAAATGTAAATACTCAACCAGTTTATATACTGTACTTGCCACCCCAGCTAACAATTTATGGCTGTAAGAACGTTTCACTAACGTTTCCATTGGTTACATAAACAAAAAAATATTTTGAAAGTTCTAAAAATGTTCAAAATGACAATTTTCTAGAGGTTGTATTAACGTTATTGCTTCATTACAGAATGTTATTCAACCTTTTTTAAATTCGGTAATGTTTTAAAACGTTCCACTAACAACTGAAAAATTACGTTTTTACACATACTACTTAAATTACTGCAGGAACAATATGTGACAACTTTGAAAGAATCTTTACAAAATGTTAGCCAATGTTCGGAGAACGTTCCCTGTTAGCTGGGAATTGCAGACAGGCTCCGTAGAGTTTTCTGTTTTCATACTGAGCTTTGTCACATGGATGTGAAAACTGTGATATCACAGTCACTTGTAATTAGCACCACACAGAATCGGCTCAAGCAGTTGTTTAGTCTTTGCTTCATTAAATGTCATTGTATCACCCCTGCAGGAAGACCTGGAGGTAAAGACTAAAGATGCTTCAGTCATCCAGCTATTAGGTCATGATGGTAATATCACCGAGCAGAGGTTGGGAGAAGACACAATGCTGCTCGCAGGAGTGAGTGTAACTAAGTGATTTCTAAACGTTTCCCTGGTTGTGTGGCAGTTTGTACCCAGTTAACATTTTATGGTTGTATAAACATTTCCCTAACATTTTTCTAAAGCAACAAAACATTAAAAATTTTAATTTTGAAAGCTCTAGGAATGTTCCAAACATCTAATTTTTTACACGTTGTATTAACATTATTGCTTGGTTATAAGAACGTTATTTAAACCTTTTATTAAATTCTGTAGCGTTTTTAAAATGTGTCTCTAACAACTTAAGAATGATTTTGATACTCACGTTACTGCAAGAACGCTTTTTGATAACCTTGAGAGAACGTTTAGGGAATGTTAACCAATGATCTAAGAACTTTAGCTGAAGCGTTCTGTTTTCACTTTGTAAGTTTGAATACCGTCGTCTTTCCAGACAGAAGATCTCGTCTTGTCCCCTCACACTGAGAATGGCCAGGAGGCCTTCAGTGCTTTAGAAACAGTGAGATCTCTCCAGCAGGAACTTTTGTAAGTATCTCTGCTGATCATAGAAAAACAGTCTATAATGAGATCTATAATGAAGCTGTGTTTTCTAGAGAGACGGAAGGCCGTGCCATCAGTGCAGAAACACGGGCACTCAAAGCAGAGGAGGACCTGCAGGCAGCTCTAGAAAAGATCCAGGATCTGGAGAAACAACTGCAGGCTCGGCCCAAAACAGAGAGCAAGTGTATGTGTTAAACGGAACCGATATGACACTTTAGATACTACACTGTGTACAACAGGTGTTGGGTGGAGCATGTAGTCTGTTTTTGAAGTATTTATTGTCTGTTTTTTTTTAAGTTTAAGTCCTAAAGATATAATTAACATTTCTAGAAAACATTTAAAATGACATACACTCACAAGATAAACTCGTATCGGCGACCTGAAAGCAGTTTTATTCTACCTTTGGCCGGTTACCATATCAATGTCATTTGATCAGATAAATACTACGCGTTTTGTTAACCCCCCTCCCCCAACCTCCTGTAGAGTCATAGACCAACATCATATCAACCAGCTAGAAATAAACAAAAAATGACTTAATGTACCTTTCTAAAAATATATGTAAAATGTGTCGAACTATATACACTGTCTAACCCGAGTCTGTTTGACTGTCTACAGTGAGCAGGAAACACATGACTGCAGGACCCAAGACCCCCAGCACCACTGCTGCGACTTCTGAAGACAAAACACAAAGTCAGAAACATGAATCCAGCCCTAAACTCACCAAAAGCACCAAGAAACGCTAAGAGACAAACTCAAGCTCAAACTCAGAGCAATATAAAAGTATTTAGTGTGTAGCTGCGCTGTATGTAGTATATTTTATTATGTTTTGGAGAAGAGGTTGACATAAACAAAAAAGAATTAAACTTTGTTTGAGTGTTAGCTTGATTAATTCAGCGGAAAATCAGACAAAATAAAACAAAAGCTCTAACTTAGTGGTTTGGCTTATTGTCAAAGGATAACAGAACTAAAACAAACATTTCTATGAAATTTCTCAGCATATCTTCATCTTGGCTAAATTAAGCGTTTATCATATTTGCATAGAATCTAAATTGCTTCTAACTGTCATGTCAGGATTACCATACTTCTGAGTTTTGATATTTATTATAGCCAATGTTACCTTGTGCATTTTCTTTTTACTAAAAAAAGGGGATTTAGAAATGATTTATGTAACGATTAAATATTTTCCTGTCATAAACAAAAGAGACACCCGTGGAGCCATTTAGTGTTATCAGCGTTGCCATGGAAACAAATCATTGGTAAAGCAGAGAGCACAAACAGCTCACACAAAATCTTGAGTCGTCATTTTATAATTACAGCAATTCTGACTTTTTTATGTTCATGTCGTCTTTACATCATGGGAGAGTCTTTAGCGCTCTCTTCCGATTCGTCACCCGTGCTCAGGCTCTGATTGGCTGCTCTGGTTAAACCGGTGAGATCTATGGATTGGTTCAGGACGTCGGGAGGTATGTTGAGGACCACAGCAGGCTGCTCAGACCGTAGACTGTGGAGAAGCTGAAGAAGCCGAAGGTGCACCAGCAGAGGAGATCCAGAGAGAGACTCTACAGAGGCCTTCAATGCCTCGCAAGCTGCTTTCTCTCCCTCCGCAGCAATCACCTGCAACACACAGTGGCATAGTGGTTAAAGAGCAAGGCTGGTCAGTAATAGGTTGTTGGTTCGAATCCAGCCCTGTGTAATAGAGAAGTACAGTATGCATATATTGCGACCGGTCATTTACTTTGACTTGCGCTTGACGCCTGGCTTCAGTTTCCACAGCAAAGTTGCGTCGCAGCTCCTCTGGGAGACAGATCTCCTCTCTGTGGCAGTGGACAACAGTTCTGGATTACTTCTAAGAAGTCTGAACGCTTCTTTCGGAGTTTAATTTATTGTTTACTCACATCTCTGCCTTTTCTACCTTGATGCCCCATCTGCAGGTAACGGAATCTAAAGTAACCTGTGCCACACACCAAAACATCATGAGATCTCCGATGAAGAATTTTAATGTGTCGCATCTGGTCAGGCTTACCTGGATCTCCTGGGCGATCAGTTTCCGGTCCAGCAAAATGTCAGAGAAGACGTGATGGGCCAGTATCTCTCTTACTGAGACCTGGCCCAGCGCCTGCAGCACGGATGGGACGACGGCCAGCGAGGAGTAACACACAGAAACGTTCTCGATACGATAGTAGCATACCGCGCTCACTTCCGTACACACTAGGTCTTTGGTCACCACCTGAGAATATAATAACAGAAGATTCATGCTTGTTATAGTTTTGTCCATAATTTAACCAGATTTATGATTATGGTGATGATTATCAGACTTTTGCATTGTCGTAAATGTAATTCTGTCTTACTCGTCAGCTTTATCGGTCTCCAATCAACAGTAAGACCACCCTCGTCTCCCCCATGTTTACAAATGCACGGAATTTGGATGGTATTTGTGCTGCTCAGCATTTTGGTGCAGTTCATTAAATGACTCAGAGAGAGTCTAAACTGAATGTTACGTCTACATGCAAAAACGACAGCGTTCTTGACTGCGCCGTTCGAGATTACCGCGTGAGGAGGGATCTGCAGCATCTTCAGACGGATGTCCACTATTTGGCACACATCCAAAAATGGAAGGTAAAACATCAGTCCTAAAACAAAATGAGACATGACGTTAAAATACAAGAACATTCAATTATTGAAAGGACTTGTATGATCGTTTCTTAGCAGAAAATTATGAAAATAGCACACAGACGTAATGTGATATGTAATATATGAATGTGAAGAATCAATTTAAATCATTTAAATATGTATGTCAAACTATACCTGGGCCCCTGGGTCTTTTTTGCAATAAGTGTCCGAGACGGAATATCACAGCTCGTTCATGTTCTCGTACGATCTAGAAACAAAACAATTATAAATAATAAAGCCAATAAATGAAGGTAAAGGTGGATAAAATGGCGCTCATTTGTAATACATCTCAGAGGTTGAACATACCTTGACACAGAACCAAATTGAAACAGGAAAGAAGAAAATGACCACAGAAAGGACAAGAATCACAAGGATCATCTCACAAACTCCAAGGTAGCGCTTTTTGAGGCCTGCAGAGGAAAATGTCAGATGAGCTCCGGAAGAGCATCAGTTTTCCATCTTTTCGGAATGTTCTGATCCCTGCTTACCTTCTCCATGTCCCTCAGTCTCCAATACTCCCAACAGTTCCTCTCTCTCCTCTTTAATATGTTCTCTCACACTGTCTACATTGACCACAGTGCTGCTGGAGATAACTCCAGGGTCCTTGGCCCTGTCACTTCTTTCCTCATCTCCCGAAACTTCCGGTTTCTCCCGTTCTTTCCTTCTGCGAGGCTCCTGAAGTGTCACGGATTTGATTGCCTTCGTTTTCTTCTCCTTAACTGAAGCGGAAGGTTCCCTCTTTCCTCTTTCATGTTTTGAAGACCGCTGAGATGTTTCTGAGCTTTTCTCCATCTCAGCCACCATCAGAGGAACCATCCTGTAGTCACCAAGAGGAGAGTCTGTTGGGTGGTATTTGTATGGTGTCCTCAGAAGGGAGAGTCTCTGGACAGTCCTGTGCAGATTAATTTAAACATGGGGGAGTCTTCATAGATACTCGAGTGGTTCATCACCACTGTAACATCCCACTCAAGCTGCAAGGGGCACCAAATATAAATATAAACACAGGCCAGATTTTAATTTAACCTTCATTTGCATCATCTCAAATGTTTATCTCAGATAAGATTCAACATTTATATTCACGTTTGGGTTAAACATTAGAACAGTTGAACATAGACGAATTATAAAATAGAAAAAATAGTACAGAAAATAATACATTTTTTACAAATTGCTATTTAGCTAAATCCGATCAAAGTGTGTTTTTGTGAAACGTCATGTAAAATACAAATAGAAAGTAAATATTACAATTTGCCTATATTGTAAATAAAATATGATGGGTTGTTTCAGTAGCGCTGTTGTTTCTCAGGTACAAAACAGAACATTACATCGTTTGTTAGAAACACAAACAAACAATAAAATAAAAATGCTGTCAAGCGATGTTAAACGTGAAATACCCGTAGTTTTATTTGAAAGACTCAAAACTCAACATCAAACATTATGTTGAATCGTGTATATTACGTGCACAGTTCATGATTTAATCTCGTTTAATTGTTTATTACGGATTACGTTTGCTCCGCTGCACACTGACGTCACCGCGCTCGCGCACCTGGAGCGACTCCGGCTTGCGAAAACGTGTTTTGTCGCGTGATGTGCACGGAGAGACAAGAGAGTGTTTACTTTACGCCAACAATTTAACTTATTCTTTCACTGAAGGTAATATGTCACTCGCAAACACATTAACGTCAGAGATACGCGTAGATATATAAGTTTTAAAGCGTATAACGTTGTCACGTGAGGTTTGTCCCATCAAGCGCATTTGCGCGTGCGTAGGTTTATCATTACACGAATACTGTCATTAAATGCTCGCCGATGCTTATTTTCATAACAAAAATGTATGATTTGGTTCTTGTTTTTGTAGTTCCAGTTGCTTAACTAGGTGGTGACACTATGACGTGTAGCTGAAATGTAACTGCAGTCTTGAAGTATTTCCATGTATGCATTTTTATACTTTCATTTAACGTTTAATTGCCGTAGTTGTTTTAGTTGTCAGAATGACCCAGGATCAGCTGCTCACGGGTCTAAAGAAGGACGTCCGCTCTCTGCTGATATCAGCCAAGCGTGGCCTGACCCCAGATCAGCTGAAGCGAGACTACCAGACAATGCTGGGGTATCCCATACCGCTCAGATTGCTGGGATTCCGCTGTATTATGGACATGGTCAAGGAAATGCCAGATGTTGTGCGCTCGGAATACGAGCTTGATGGTACCGTCATTCTGAAAGGTGATCTTAACATTTAAACCCTGTTATTCCATGTTAAATCATTGTGTGTGTGTGTGCACCAGAAATACACATCGCTTTTAATCATGTTGCTGCGAGTGCAAACGCCTTCCTCGAGTGTGAACAGATAGGGATGTTTTTTGTGTGTTTGTTTTGTTTTTTTTTGCTTTTAACGTTAATGTCCTTTATGAATGTATTATCAATCTTTTTATTGTCTTGGCACTTAATCATTGAGCTTGCGAGCAAGTTTGCATCTGCTTCTTTTGCGTCTGCAGCGATTGGGGACGAAACCACCAAAGGGATCGAAGAGCTGGTTGCCAAGCAACGTAACCACGCCCCCAAAGCCAAAAATCAGAAGAGGCCGGGGACCTTCCAAGTCCGCTATCCACGCCATCAGCCCGTTATCCTGCCTCGACGCGGCCAAGCAAGACCTTCCCTGCCTGCTTACCTGCGCAGTCAGCTGAAACAGCTGTTATCTCACGGCCCGGTCCGATTATCAGAGCTAGAGTCCAGATATACAGCGCAGTTCGGAAAGCCACTCCAGATAACGCAATATGGATTCTACTCCATTTCCGAGATGCTGGCGGCTGCCATGGACTTCATAGTCATGCAGCAGAGTCGCACCGGATCTCAATTGCTTTTGAGAAGCCCCGCCCCCCCAGGAAAACCAATGTCAAGTCCTTCCAAGCAGTGTAATTGGTTTATACGTATAATATGAAAATTTACAAAGTCGTGTTTTGGTTTCATGGTTTGCGTGTTTTAGACTCTTGCTTTTCCGTTGTGTAGTGGCGAAGGTGAAGCCAGTGGTCTTCAATCCTAAAGCGACTTCATCGCCAAAATGCGAGACGATCCCAAGCTCACAGGTTCCCCCTGCGGTTCCTGCACCAGAACCCGTGAAGAGAGATCATGCTTTTCAAGAAAGAGTTTTGAAGGTTTGAACAGCTAACTTGCTTCATCTGTGCGTGTCTGCTCACTCAGTTCCAATGAGGTTAAATTGTTACTTTGTAACAATATAAACAATATAAATGTATATGATTTATATGTATATATGAACACTACACTATATATACTATATATATATATATATATATAACAATATAAATGTATATGATTTATATGTATATA
>JAZGTJ010002619.1:0-41016 GCA_036877575.1 Botia almorhae
TTTAATAACTTTTATTATTTTTTATTACTTTTAATAACTTTAGTTTAATACTTTTACTCAAGGTAAAGTGTTTAGTAAAACAATGCAATAAAATAGTTTTAAAAAGTGTATAATAAAGGATCATAGCATATTCCTATAGCACTATCACCTGCATTATATTTTTTAAATATGATAAATACTTTTTACTAACACGTATTGGTAATTTTAAGTTAAGTCAAAACATATATATTTATTTTAATAAAATACAGTTAATTATGTGTTTTAATTTTAATTTCATATCGGTTTTGTTACATGTGCCAAAAACCTGTATTTTCCGAGGCTGAGATTTTACTTACCAAAGCCATCTCTTCGCTTTTTCGCCACAAAAGACTTTAATTTTGTAGTCTGACACCGGAAACAAGCAAAAAGCGGAGTTTATTATCAGGCTCTGCACAATTGAAAGTGATGGCTGGAATAGCGGTTTATCTCTCCAGCGTCAGTATAACAGTGACACACGATATGGACGTTGATAAGGTAATTTAATTATTAGGCTAATTTAAATCACGTTTAACGTTTTATCAGTGCTGACCATATAACCTGTCAAAAATATTTTTTTTTTCAAAATAAAAAAGTTTGCTTGGTTATGTTGTATTTGCTATCATTTAGATAATTAGTTAATTGTCTGATAATGAAGTATATGATTTATGCTTTGTCGTTGTGTCAAGGTATTATATATCTTCATATCTATCATATATCTCTGTTATCTTTGTAACCATATAAAATAGCAACGCTATTAAAAGCTTATAATCAGTTTAGCTCGTAAAAAATTCCAGTTGTCTCAATAACATATATAGAATATAATTGGACAATATTTTGACTTCAGATCTACAGTAAAAGGAAAATATTTTTTATTATTTGTATAGATTTCAAATTTAAAATCTCATAAAGATCTACAATAGATTCATACCACAGTAGCACATTTTCAAAGATAAATTATCATATTAAAATATTCTGAGATATTGTAGTGTTTAAAGATAATACATAACCTACATGTATCATAGTTGTGTAGTAGTTACAATAACTATTTTTTCAGAGGAAATTGAGGTGACGTTACACAACCTTTTTATATTTAATGTAGAGTATGTGTAATTGATGACTTTGAACAGAGTCCTGGGAAAGACAAAGACTATGAGTGTGTGGAACTTGGTGATCTGGAGAGAAAAGAGAAGATCCCACGTCGGATAATTCATTTCTCCAGTGGTGAGACCATGGAAGAATACAGCACAGATGATGAGGAGGAAGACAAGAAAGGGAATACAAATAAAGACCTTCTGTCCTCTGTTGACACAGTATGTTTGTTTGCAATTTGAAGAAATTGACCAAATAAGAAGATATTGTGTAAAGGCAGATAATATAAAATATCTGACTGTCAAAAGGTGTTGTGTTTCTGAAACATAATGTTTTTGTTTGTTTTAAAGTCCAAGCTCACTTGGGGCCCATATGTCTGGTTTCAGATGTGGAGAGCAGCTACATCTACTGTCTCAGGCAAGTCATCTATGGATCAAAAAACTAAACATACAGATTTACTGTTGTGAAGATGGGCTTGTTTCCATTATACAATTATTTGATTTATTTTCTAGTTTATATTGTTTATGTTTCTTAATGCTCAAAATAATATAAATTCCTGCATTAATTTAAAATCATGTCTATAGGTGGTGCCAAGCTACTGAGCCCTGTAAAATTAAAAATTAAAAGTCATAAAAAGTCATGATTCTGCCTTTCTTATTTCTCAGCTTGCGATTACCTTGGTGAGCGAATGGCTTCCCTTTTTGGCATCACTTCTGCTAAGTACCAGTATGCCATTGATGAGTACAGCAGATCAAAGAGGGAGGTATGGCATTCCACCTATTCATTTTATGTAAAAGACAGATTTGTCAAACAATTTCATTTTTCTTACCATTTTTGTTCATAGAAGGAGGAGGGAGAGGAAGGTACTCGTCTCGCTGAAGAAGCAGAGCACCTGTTTGAAGAGCAGCAGAATGAAGAAGATGAAGAACCGAAGACCAACCAGCCTGAGACCAAGAGCCCTCAAGTTAATGTTGAGCTGACCAATGAGATGGGCCTTTACCCTTCCTTGGTAACCAATACAGTTCACATACCTGCTCTTGATATAAGCACTTAACAATTACAAATATGTTTCCTGTATTTCATTTTGAGTTAGGAGTTGTAGAGTTCTCTGTAATTTAATGCACTTAATACAGGGAGTTAATCAGGCTTTTGTATGTTGGAATTAACTTGTGGTTTCTGATGCCTTAATACACTGATCTTTGTCACTAAAATGATTTCTTCTTATGGTGCTAATGTGGGAATGAGCCAGTTCTTCAGTCACAGACCAAAAGTAACTCTACACTGAAATGATGGAAGAACTTTTTGCCATGTTTGTGTTTTAAATTAACTTTATTGACTGTTTTATTATTTATGTGCTTTGTAATTTTGGAGGGCATTTGATGCATATACCGTCCAAAAGTTTGTTACACATATTTGTCTAACTTCAGGCTGTAAATGCTTGTGATTGTAATATATGACTTGTAATTGTTTGTATATTTTTATTTTAAAAATGTGTCTTTTCAATTTTGCGTTTAACATGAATAAAATCCTAAAATGTGTCAGTGTTTAGCTGGTTGAATTCCTGTGTCTTGTGTGGGTAGATGCTGGGCTCATTCGCTCTCACCCAATAGATACTGTTTTGTCTTTATAAACAAAGGTTTCAATGTCTGTATGGTACTGAAGACCAGTTGAGCATAAGCATGTCCTCAGCGTTACCCGACTCTTTTCATCAGGACAGCGATGTCATTATGTCATGTTTTTAAAGAGCCCAAATGTTAGTTATTTAAATCATTGGGGGGTTTTTTACGTAGAAGATAAAAACCACGATGTGGAAGGCTTGTCTTGAGGTTCCCCTAATAGGGATGTATTAGATACATTAAATTTCTGTTATATTTGTAACCCATGACGTTCCCTTTCTGTCACTCACTCAATGTTGTGTCATTGACGTGACAGTAGGTCTCTATACTAAACGCCACCGCTGAACAGTGTCACAAGGACATGGGACAGTGTGGACGTACTACAGCGTGGACATGGGAAAGCTACTGTCACCAGGTACCAAGTGTGCCAAGCAAGGCATTACCACTGTCACCAGGTACCAAGTGGACGGTGAGGACAGCACTCACCTGAGGTAACTCAGGCCATTCTTGTCAGTGTTCCCTAAACACTGGCTGGCTGGTACCTATGGTAGAATGGCACTTCTTCACTGAGAGTTGAACAGTATGGAAACCACATCATACCTGAAAGAAAGGTGCGTATGTGAGATAAATAACTTATGGGCTTACCTTAGGGAGGAACTAGGAGACAAAAACTCTGTGAACTGTGATGTGCCCTATCAACTGAGAGGGCTAAATAAACACAGGAGCCTAAGTAGAGAGTATATCTGCCACAGGGACGACACAGGGTTTATCAACAGGTAAACTAACAGTAGAAAATTGCAAACCACAAATTAAAATCAACATGCATAGAGTACTGAGCCCAGTACAGGGGTTCACCTGAAAAGGCGAAGTACTGGACCCAGGGGCAAGTTCCTTCCACTTAACCTTCATAGTTCACACCACACCACAGCCTTAAAATGCTCAATTTAGATTTATCACTAACATCAAATTTCTTTGTTTGGCTGTTTGGCTTTACTTTTTTAAATGTGGCTGATATCAGATTCCAATGTAATATTAGTAACTTTAGACTAATGCAGCACACTGTCATACAGAAATAAACATGAAGGACGATTTCATTGGTTTGAGTCTTTAGCTTCTTTAAATTTAGCTTTAAGACTCTTAACCTTTTGCTGACACTACAGCCACATTCTTCTTTGGCCATATTTAGCAATTTGTTACACTGCTTTTAAACACAGCCTGGTTACAATATGGGAGGAATTACAATATGAGAGTAATGTATTTTTCCATGAGTCTTCTATGTTTGTGATTATAACATTACCTTGCTTGTTTGTTAATTTGTTTTAATACTGTAGCTTGTTGGATAGTACGTCACTCACTACAACTATCTGGACGATAAGCCTATGTGTGAACTGATATTAGGGCAATATTGTAGATCTACCGTTGTGTTGGGTTTTGCTCATTATGATGTTAAGTGGCAAAACAGTGAGCTTGCTGCAGTTAGATATGATGTTGTGATCAAGTACACACCAGCACAGAATTGTGTCGATCTAAATTGATGTGAAAGTTGCATGGATTCCGATATGACTGTTGCATTGCAAAAATCTGACCTGTAATCAATTTAATACACATATGGAATCAAAAATAATGACAAATCAACCAAATCACATAAAAAAAAATTTTGACCCCGACTAAACATATCAGGTTACATATGTAACCCAGTTAGACAGGAAACAAGATTCTGCATCATGGCTATGGAGTCTAAACCCACATAAAATCACACCTATTTATAGGCAGGTCAAGATCATATGACATAGTGTTGCATGCAACATCTCGTTTCCTGTCTCAAGAGATGTTACACATGTAACCTGAGACATTCCCTTTTGAGGGAACTACACACTGCGTCATGGCTTGACACTATGGGACATGTAAATGCCCACTACGCCACAAGAAGAAAAGGCCTGCCCCAGATGCTGTGAAACATTGGCACAGAGATCATCAGGAGCAGATAAAAAGACTGTCAGCCCAGAAGCACCCGAGCACCTGGGTTTGAATTCAAGTCTAAGCTATAAAATCTAATGAATGTGTGCAGAGAGGACCAGCCTGCCGCAGCACAAACATCACTTAGAGATGCCCCTCTAGACAGTGCCTTAGATGATGCTACACTCCTGGTAGAATGGGCTCTAATGTCCAGGGGTGACACTAATTCACAGCCTCATAAGCCAGGGTAATAGCATCTGTGATCCAGTGAGATGAGTACTGTTTTGTGACCTCCTCGGTTGTAACCACCAAAACAGACTAAGAGCTGAGAGGTCTTTTGCTACTGGCATGAGCAATGGACAGAGATTCTTAAAGCTCTAACTAGACATAATAAGTGAAGCCTTTTTCTGTTCCGGCAACTCACATGGTGGGGGACAGAATGCCTGAAACACCACCGAGTGTAGTCTGGTCTAGGGTCTACGGAAAGTGCCTGTAAATCCCCTACCCTCTTGAGTTCATGTCATAGCTAATGATACAGCTAGTTTAAGAGTGACAGTGAATTGACTCCTTGGAGGCAAACAAATCCACTTTTGCTCAGCCATGCCTCTGCCAAATGGACTCCACCACTTGTGGATTGATAGGGCTAGGCTGACAGAAAGCACTTGATATTGGTAAGCTGTACCCTCAAAAGTAAACCTGAGAAACTTCCTGTGTTCTGCCAATATCTCAATGTGAAAATATGCATCATTTAGATATATCATGATCTATCAGTGTTAACTATCACTATCAGTATAGATCTATCAGTGTTAACTTCTTGAATCTATATCTCTTCAGATACCAATTAAAATGACCTAAAATTGATCTAAAATTGGACGTAGCTCCCCATCCTTCTTAGTAAGTGTAAAAAAATGTCTGTAAAAGCCCAGATCTCTCATGTGAGGGGAAACATGTTCTATAGCCCCCTTCGAAACGCCCTTTTGCCATTGGGGCTGCTCTCCAAACAACACAGTCTACAAAACACCATTAAAGCGAGGAGGACAAGTGGCAAAGACCGATAAAACCAGGCAAACTGAATTCTGTACCCTCTCTCTACAGTATGGGGATCCATGGGGATAAACTGGGCAGAAGTTTCCACTCTACCCGCCGGGTGCTTCTGATGTGTTGACATGCACAGAAACACCCCTTATGCTTGATGGCTTGGAGGGCAAGATCTGTGGCTCAACGGAGCTCCTTAACCACGTCCGGTTCTAGTCCCCCACCCTGGTCCAGGTCTTCAAATAGGTCAGCCTGCTGTGCCTACAAAGCTGCCACATAGGCCTTGCCCACCAAACTAGATGTAACTAGACAATGCCGTAGAATGGGAGAGATAGCCATGTGTGTCTTTCACTTTAGGCATTGTCCCATATCCATGCTCATAAAGCCCCACGATGGAGGAGTAATTACTTGCTGCAGGAGTAAACACACAAGCTGAATATGGATGACATGGCATGAGCTTATTATCTAGCCCAGATGACACCGCAGAGAGAGCTTATGCAGCCAGTGTAAGCTCATTTGATTCGGGGGACTGCTGCTGGACTCATTGCCTGCTGCTACTCTGCCAACTCAGGTGCAAACCTCACGAGTGCAGCTTCTGATCAAAGAGAGCCAGGCGTGAGCAGAGTCACACTGAGAGCAATTAGCTCTCTTAAGAGCTGATTTGGCATGCTCCACTCCCAAACAACATACGCGCATATTGTATCACCCACCGCAATGTAGCATGGGCACAGTGGCACACACTTTTTAAACTTCTTATAACTCATATTTTCTTTTTTCTAATTGCTTTCTACGCTAATATTTTCTTGTCTTCCTCGCACTTAGACCTCTTAAGCAGACAGACTGACATTCTTCCCCATTCCCCCCAAAAAATTTTTAACACAACTACCCATTTCATTTTAGCTTTTTTATAGCTGATTAACATTTTATATACACAAATTGTAGTCATTATCATAGCCCCTTTCACACCTGAATTTACCAGCAAATTACCAGAATAACATTTCCGGTAAATACACAAATGTGTCGTTCACACAAGCAATGGCATTCCGTCTTTTTACCAGTAAAAGTTATTTTAAAAATTTATTTTCCAAACCCATGCAGTCCTTACTTTTGTTGCAAATGTTTACATTCATGCAGTTGCTTTTGACAATGACATTATATTAGACAAATATCTCTGCTTTGACTTTCATAAACAAAGCAAAGTAAACATGTCATAGATGTCAGAATGTTCTGATTGGCTCAAAGCACACTTTTACGTTAGTGTGTTCTGTAAATTACACACATGATCACTTAATGGTAACTTGACAGTGATTAACCAGTAAAGACAGCATGTGTAAAAGGGGCTAATGTCTCATGTCTTGGGGCATTTACTAACAACCCCATAACAGGAAATCAAAAATCAGTTTCATTCTCTATCCTCCTTAAATATTTAAATAGGTACAGGTATGCTAGATAGAGTATCTGCCATAACATCATTCCTACCAGAGACTCCGGTGAAACACACGCTAATTCAATGTCTGAAACTTAGCAAGAAAAATCAAAGGTTTATGGTCTGTATATACCACCAGATCTATCACTGCATTAGGTACATAACCGTCAAAGTGGTGAACCCAGAGCCAAAACCAGATCCAAAGTCTCTTTCTTAATGGTGGAATATACTTTCTGATGTTTATTCAGCTTCTTAAATATCAATTCCAGAGTCATCTGTTTGAAGCCAAACAAACCCTTTTCAACAGTCTTGTTAAATTGTCTGCTATCATGATGAAATTGGGAACAAAACCCTAATAAAACCCAAATGTCCCAATCACCTGCATTAACTCCTGGCAAGTCTGTTGACATTTGAAGTCTGAGAACCATACTCAGGCTGGCCGGAGTGGGGCTACTAGCTAGAATGAGAACACTTTTATTGGCATTAAACTCCAAGCACCTCATATGTTAAAGAACGACATCTTAATGCGGTGCTAAAAATTTCTTAACATTGTCAAGACATTTAGGGATGACATCAAAATGGAGTTTGCCCTAGACAAATGTGCTACGTGCAATTTTAACAAGCTAATCAAAATATCCTAAAGACTAAGTTAAGCTCTAAAAACAAACTCTAAGCTATCAACACTCTAGCTCACCCTAGTCACATTTAGTTTGGCATTGTGTACTGGCTGAGAAATGACATAGGGAAGATGGGCCGGAAAACTAGAAAGCTCTTGACCACCGGAGGCATCCATCATCCAAAAGCTGATGTCAAAAGACTGTATATCAAAAGACAAAATGGTGGACGTGAACTTGAGTTTGACTTTGATTTATTAATCATTGGACTTAAAAATTACATCAAGTAATACATCACGCAAAGGATATATTCATGAAAATAGTCAAAGACCATGATGCCAGCAAAACTAAATATTCTCTTCAGAAAGAAGCCAAGGAGAAAAACTAAAGAATAACATCAAAAAGCACAAAATAGAACAGCTAAAACCAAGCCATCACATGGACAATTCGTTTAAGACTTAAAAAGACTGTTTGTCAGTAAAACTGCATCTATGCATCAGCTACACAGTTCCGGTCTTATGGGAGAGACAGAAAACTTAATCACAGCAGCACATGACCAAGCACCAGACACCACCAAAAGAGCATCATAAAACAGCTTGTACATAGCAAATTCAGACTTTACAACAAGTCAAAAGAATACAAATGTCATATTGTTGCAGCCTGTACAATACTTGCATCATCTGAATACACTCCCAGACATAATAAGGTAGCCAGTTATATTCACTGGACCATGTGCAAGCATTTAGAAGGTACAGGTACTGGTTAAATATTATAAACATCAGCCAGAAAAGGTTGTGAACATCAACAACATAACCATTATGTGGGATGTTCCAGTTGTTACAGACAAGACTATTTTAGCTAGCCGGTTACTGTTCGTAACCCTGGTTCTCTGAAACATTGGGTGGAGAACCAGGGTGGAGAGAACTACCTATGGGAAGGCAAACCTTTCATCCTCAGTGGACAAAAAAGGAATTTGTTTAAAAGCAGACAGCTCAATCACCTCACACATGAACGCTGGGAAGGCATTTAGGCGTAAAAACCGGGTAAGAGAAATACTGTTGTCTATAAAAGAAAATAGTGCACAAGGAATAAACAGACGTTTATTCCTTGTGAGTGTCTTCAAAGACAGAAGTTTGAGGGAAATGTTTTCCAACATTTGTTTTGCTCACATGTGTAGTATTTGTGAAAAGCAAAATGTTTAATCGTTAGACAAGAAGGCAGTTAGCATACACACGCATACATATTACATGTTCTGCCTGCACAGCCTGTAATACTATTATTTCCTAATAAGTTTAAATCAACATATTAACTACACATTCAACAACAGTCTTGGGACAGCAGAATTAGAGAAGTTGATATATTGTGAGGTAATAAACTTGAGTCCAAGTTGGAATGTATGTTCGGAGGAGGTCAATCTCACGAAAGTGTGTATCAATAGCACAAATTTATGTGTGTATTTGGCATGCCGTTTATATGCAAAAATTACGTTTTGTGCACCGGACACGCACTTTTCATAGGTAATATGCACTTTATCCACACCCCAATCTTGACCTAAGGGGGTAACAGTGCATATCATATGCACATGCATCAACTGAGCAACAGCCTTTGATATAAATGGAAATTCTAAAATACTTATGATTGTTTATAGATTACAGACCTCCTTGGTTTAGATAGCAGTTGCCTCAGAAACATATATACACTATAATAACCTAATATAAATATAAAACAATATCAAATTTGTTCCCAGGACCTCCAAAAATGATAAACCTTTTGTAAGAAATATATATTTCTATATATTTTTATGTATAAAGAAACTTTTTAAACTGTGTTAGATAAACAGTAAGTGTGACATTATGAAGACAAAGTTCTGTACACGTTTTATAGATCATTTGTTTGCTTTATTTTCAGAGAATTTCTGGGGGGGGGGGTTGTGGCGGCTTCTAGTTTGAAAACGTCAGTCTGAGTGTTGACGTTTGCTACATCATGTTTTGTGGTAAGCTAACTTGTTGGTGTGCATTATATTTTAATATCCACTAGAGGGAGCTCAAACATTAGATGTGAGTAGTGACAAAAATACGTTTTAAAAATAATATCTATTGTGTGTTAACCTTTAGTTACACAACGTAATGTATGCATTTAATGTGTTAACTTTTAACTGTGGTAACAAAGTGAGTGATTATTTTATTCTGTAAAAGTACTCCATTGCACTATCATGGGCCATCATTTGTAATTAAAGGGAAACACCATATTACACAACTCTAACAATAGTAATTAGCAACATAGATGGCTGTGTTTATTTGGGCTGTCAGCTGATTTGAAACTCTGTATCTCTTTCCGCAATGTACAACATTTTGAATAAACTGGGAATTGAGACTTCATATAATATTTTTTTTTAAAAACAAATCATATCAGATTTGAATTAAAGCTGCAATGAATTGAACAGGCATGGACTCCACAAGTTGTGAAAAACCTGATGATCCTTGTTATCCCACAATAATTCGTAAATGTTCCAAGAGCGTCTGTGCATCAATGAAAACAAGAAAATCTTTTGTACAAAGCTGTTAACATGGTTAATGTCACCAATGTGTTTGGTAAATTTGATTTGTGACCTAGAAAGTCCTTCTTCATGTTCTATCAAGGTATTTGTTGTCAAATTATTTACTTCTTGTATATATCCAAGCTTAAATTTTATATGATTTTAAATCACATATTTTAATTACCAAATGTTAAACTCTGCATCATGCATCATCCACATAAAGATTTGTTTCAAACTTTTCAAACTTCTGTTATTTGTTACTTCCGTCTAGACTCTACACACATGAGAGATTGTTCACCTTTTCCGTCGTGGCTTTGCCTCAAAGTGGGTGAGTGCCTTTTTTTAACTACAAAAAATAGATACTCTGCTGAGCCTCTGTGCTTTAAATAGTCCTGCACAGCCATTGGCTCATTGCTTGATTAGCACCAACTTCCTTCAAATCCTTGTCCTGATCCCTCACTGAGGTTCAACAACTATCTGTATATCATCCAGTGTTGTTGTGGTCTGGAATGCTGGTAATTCTAGACTGCCACAAAATATTTCTCTTTTTCAGCCTAAAGCATTATCTACTTTATTAGAGAGAAATAATCTGTAATAAGGATATATTGTAAGAAATACGCTAAGTCTAAATGCAAATTTGATGACAATGTGTAATTAACTGAAAACTAAACCAAAACTAAATTAACTGTAATTAACTAAAACTAAACCAAATTCCAAAGCTTTCACTCTTACAGTAGAAACCACAAAAACTAGTTTTTTCAAAAGACAGCTTCACCAGTTTTACTTTACTGCAGCTTGACTTTTACGTACAGCACGACTGGCTTACACAGATATGCTGTGATGGGGATTTCCACCACCCATCCTCTTTCCTGTTGCTTTGCCCAAAAACCCAGATCTCCTCTTTCAGCAGACCGATGCCACAGACTTTTCCTAATTGTTTGCATCTTTACAGGACATTGCAATGTTGTTAAACTCAGAATGGATCAAAACTTTATTACGTCACAATTAAATTGACTGCAGTGACAACTGCATTTAACATTTCAACGTACTTTACATGTTTCATAAATTCAGCTTGTAGGAAAAAAAGCAAATCTACAACCTTGTAATGTCATTATTAATAGACATTTTCTTGCATGCACTACCTGTGTATCAACATGGGCACGCAAGCATTTGTGATAAAGTACTAAAGATAAAACACTGTTTCTGCCTGTACTGTGGAAAGTCCCTGCCAAACGCTGGTGCTCTCCGAGTGCATGGTGAGAGAGGTTCTGCAAAAGCAAGAAATCAGCTCTACCTTCACAGGGCAAACCACAAAGCCCAGATGAGTAGGCGAGGGCTGCGTATTTAAAAATGGCACTGCTTAACAACTGTTTTTGTAAGAAGTAAAAACCTACTGGGGAGATTTTGGCATTCTTCATTTGGGCTAAAATGAATATTCAATTCTTGTCTTTTTGCTTGTGGTTTAGACAGTTCAGACAATGACCTATACAGACCTACAATGTGTGTACGAGGCAAGCATACTACAAAGAGTTTAAGACTCCTGTTTTCAAACTAAGAGTCCTACTAGGGTCCAAACTAACTTTTGCCACACCTTTCAAGATTTGAGAAAATGTACTGGCCATAAATATTTCCTGAAAATCCGGTTCTGTTTTTGTTTGCCTGTTGTATGTCACTTGTAGCATATATGAGATGAGTCAGTCTCTGTAAAACTCTGTATTTAAATACTCTGTCAATTGAAATATTCATGTTTGTATGTTTTTAATTTGAATCCCAGAAATCATTTACATTGGTGAGTGTTAAAGTATTCTTCTTAGAGTTTAAAAAACATTGTTTTGTAGTTCCTAATAAAGTTACTGACCAACTGACATTTGATTTACTTATCTCATATTTAATGTGTGGTGAGTGTTAATTTTGGTCCCTGTCTGTAGCCCTATTAAAGCCGTTTGGTTACATTTTATTACGCAATGATTCACATGATTGCATGTGTATATGGGTCATAATGATTCACTTCACTATATTACTGTTTAAAGGAATTTTATACGAAAAGAAAAAAAAAGAAGGTGTAATCAGTTTTGTCATGAGTATTTGCTTGTTCTTTTTTGATATAGTGTTACATAACTGTTGAACTAATTCATTGTTAAAAATTCTTTAGTTACTAATGCTGTGTGTAACAATACAGACTGGTTTGTGGTCACACAAATGACATCACTCATAGAGGTCTATTACTTAGGGAAATTCAGGAACATTCTGTCCTGCACTGAGTATATTCTCTGTCCAGCCTTTGATACCAGTATTTTCTCTTCCTGTGTAAACCTTTATTTTTATCAGGTCAGTACACAGACGGACACGGCCCACCACTGCACAGCTGCTCTACTAAAGCACTCAGACATCTACATATATATTCAGACATCTACACATATATATTTATTTATTTATCCTACATATGCACTCTACATAATGCCACACTTTAAATGCCACACTTTAATTTTTACTTAAATCTTTACTTTAAATCTGTACATTTTTAAACTTTGAATTTTTACTCTAAATTTGTACTTTCCTCTATGTAAGACAGTTGTAAAAACCATTTCACTACATGTCGTACTGTGTATGATTTCGTATGTGACAAATAGAATTTGAATTAAATTTGAATTTGAGCAGGAAGACTTTTTTGTGCTTTGAAGTTTAAACTTAATTAAAACCAAATGGACAATCTTTTATCTGTAGTAAATTATTAATGATTTCATTCAAAGAATCATTTGTTTTTAAGTAAATGTTATTGAAAAGAAGTCTACTATCAGTAAAGAAAGGAACTTCCCTTATCTGTTCTGTGGTACATACAACAGCTGACATGAATTGATGAATACTGTTTAAACATGGCCCATAGAAAGGCATGGTTCCTCATATATGTAGAAACAAAAAGACAAGATTCTTCTTTGTACTGGGGAAAATATATATGTATCCACATCAAAGATTTGTGGTAAATGCTCCTCATACATTTTGCATTGAGTACAACAACCAAAAGCTCAGTTTCTGCAGTTCAAACAGTAATGTTAAGTTTGATTTGGCGACACTTCTCTTTCTCGGCCCTTGTCAAAAACCTTTAAATTTCTAATCTTGGGTTGATGTATATGTGTAACAGAAGTAGCAGATGTTGACACCAGAAGGAAAACAGTTGCCAGTTTGAGGTTTGGTTCAGTGATGTTATAATATACGCCTCAGTTGTAAAAAGCAAATAGATGCATATGCGAGGGAATTCCCCTGAGTGGCTGAACAATTGCAGATGCGTAAATCCCCACTCCATGTCCTTTGTGCATCACCTTCATTTGACAAGAGCACAATATCCTCACATGCCCTGGGAAGCATCTGGCAGCTGATCTGAAACCAGCTTTGGAGTTTCATCAATGTTAGTTTATATTGCAAAAAAGACCCTTGATCAATGCAAAGTTCAGTATCAGCAGTTCTGCTGTTTTCACTTAAGCGCTCTGCACATTTTCAGGCACTCTGGGATGTGCTTTATCTTGCACCTGGGCCAGACATCACAGGGAAAGTTCAGGGGACTTTGTAAAAGATGAACTATAACTAAAGGAAGAAGACAAAATTAACAAATGCAATGTTTTTTTCAGTGCAGTGACCGGTTCATTACATGTTATTATTATTATACAAAAGTGAGCTAGTTTTGTGTTTTTTCTTTAATGCAGAACAAAACCTTTTTGAACCTTAGAATTGTAGTTTGTACTTACAGTTCACCAAAGACTGTTTTCTTGTGTTATGTTAGATGTAGTTAAATGAATATTGTTGAAAAAAATATGTATAATGTATAACTTGTAATAATTTGTGCAAACAGGCAGGAACCACTTCCTGTGATTAAATTTCTCTGTCTTTTCCTTCTATAAGCATAGCACACAAAGATGTGACCATGCATCTATTTTTGTCATAGTGACTTTGGTCCATGTATACTCCACAAAATTCCAACATGCACAGTTTCATAAATGACTTCATGTTGAGTGTGTAAGGGGAATTTTGAGAAATCCATGATTCATTGCCAGTGCCTTCACTGAGCAGTGCAATGTCAAAACATGAATGTGAACACATTCACTTAATTTCTCAAATAAATAGCAGTATTCAGTAAAAAAAACATGTTTCTTCATTCTTCATACCCTTCAGACTCCACCAAAGCATAACAGCATTTGTCATATTACATTGTTGAAACTTAAGACCATGTAACAGAGCAAAGATAGTTGCAATGTTGTTGCTGTCATGGTAAAAACAAAACCTTTGAGAATCAAAGAAGAGGTTCAGTTTTATGCTCAATTCAAGCTGTGACATATAAACATAATAATATTGATTTTTAAAGCTATGTCTGCAGCAACTTCAGGCATAATCTCAGGGGTGATCCACCTAATGTACCAAAAGGCATTTTTTATAGGTCACCAATTTGAGTTAAGTTTTCATCTTATGTTAGTGTAGATCATTGTAAACATATTGTCAAAGGTATTATAAATCTTTTATCTTTAGATGTTGAACTGGAAAGAAATGTCTTAAATATGTCACTGTATCTAAATCTATTAAACTGATGCACCCCTAATGGCTGTCTAAGAAAATTAAAGTTGAAGCTGTAGTAAAGATTTTTGTAGAAAAATGACAAAGATTAATACAAGTGAATTTAATTCACAATTTTGTCTGATACTTTTATTTTCATTAGCAAATGGTAAAACAGGTGACAGTGGTGTGGTGTGGTGACAGGGACTTTTCTTTTAAAGCAATTCCCAGAGCAGGGTGTTTGTAAAACAAAGACATGAATCTGTAATTTTGTTGATTTGTTTTCACATGTTCTATTTATAGTCATAATTTTCCATTTAAAGTTCATGTAGTTGGACACAATTAGGACTTTTCTGATATTTAATCTTCTCAAGACAAAACCATACCTGCTGTGGCAGTAAGCTCTTGTAAAGTGGTATTTGTGGAAAGGCTGTGCTAGAACAGGAAGTAGAACTGTCATACTCCCACAGTTAAACTCTCTGGAGATGAATTGGATCAAGGGGATTTTACCACAGTAGGTTTGATAGAAATGGCTGTTTCTCACCATTTTGGTACTTACAATATTTTTTCTTCTTTTTCCCTTTTACCACTTTTATGAGCTTTAACCACATCTCAAAACTTGTTTGCAGTGTGGGCAAATTTGTATTTATTTTCAACAAACTAATCAATAAAAATCACATATCATTGGAGTTGTATTTCACTTGTTATTAAATTCTTGGTTTCACTGAAACATTTCTAGGGAGTGATGCAATTATCACAGCAATTGTTTTTGTGTTTAAACTCAATTAAATATAATTGATTTATTGACTTTCAGTTTTTTCCTAATTACATTGTGTTATGTAAGAAGGAGCATATTGACGTCATAGCCTCTTAATGCTAATAATGCTAATAATAAGACCTGTACTGAAAACTGTATATGTCAGTACGGACCACACATGAATTAATTACTGTTTTTGTATTACATAACACACACATTAAAGGAAATCAACATTACTTTGTCATGGTATTACTGATGATTTTTATGTTACATTTGCATTTCTATATTACACATATTTTTATGTTATGTTTGGTTTTATCCCGCTGACTGTGCACATATTTTGCCTCATCACCATGTGATTTCTCTGCATGAACTACGCTTCTAAGAATTAAACACCAAAATCTGAAGGAAGTGAGGAGAGATAAGAACGAACCATTTTCTCTGAAGCAAATAAAAGATTAGATAACGACCATTTACGACAGTGTGGTCAGTTCATCCTAAAAGTATCTGTAAATCAAAGGTCTAGCAAGGGTTAAGAATGTTACACCCTTTAGATACAGAAATGTGATCTTTTGGATGTGTGCCTTAGAAGACATTTAAATGTACATTTGTACTACAAACATTTTTAACTATAAAGTTATAAAGCGAAGGTAAATTCATTAAGATTAACAAAGGTCTACTATGATATTTATCTCCTTTTAGACCTCATGCACAAAATATGATTGCACAAATATGTATGTGTATATAGTATAGTATACTATAGTATAGTATAGTATAGTATAGTATAGTATAGTATAGTATATGGTCCATAATACAGAAGAATAACCGAATTTACAAAAATAGGCCCTGGTCAAAAGTTTACACACTCTTGATTCTTAATGCTGTGATGGCTTGTTTGATCTGAGCCAATAAACTGTCCACATGTCCTCAGAAAAATCTTCCATGTCCTGCACATACTATGTTTTACAAGCATTTTCTGCATATTTTACCCCTTTTTTAAGATTTGAAACCCATCTTTTAACACTGAGGACATTTGAGAGATTTATACATATCTATTACCAAACGTGAAAACATTCACTGTGGCTTAGGAATACTTCACAATACTTCAACAGCCAGGTGTATGTAAGCGTTTAAATAGGGTGAACAATTGGTATGTATTTATTTTGCTTAAAGGCTTAAAAAAACCCAGTTTGTGTTTTTATCACTAATCTGCGTAATCAATGCCTTTAAACATAAGCTACTTAGATCTGCAGTATGCAAAACAATTCGAGATTTAATTAACAACAGGCTCAATGTAAAAGTGAAAATGAAAGAAATAAGCTTATAGTGTTACAATTAAAGAACAAGATTCGCTGATTAAAAATGTTTTATTATTTATTTTAATTTAAGTTCATATGCCTTCTCGCTCCTCTGTTGACCCGGAAAAACATTGCGAGAATACAGCTTCCGGGTCACTCTGCATGGTGCTGTTCAGTCCAACTTAACCGTTTTCTGTTTTTACAGTTATTAAATTTCTCATAAACATGTCCAGGGGTTCAAGCGCGGGTTTCGACCGTCACATTACTATTTTCTCTCCGGAGGGAAGGCTTTACCAAGTAGGTGAGTACGGAAGAGTTTAGTTTACTTTAATAAGTGTTAGTGCACAGTCATGTCGCCTTGAGTGTAGCTCTCGTCCACTCTCTTCCACAGTTACGATCATGAGCTGATGATGTAGTTGTTATGTCTTTAAATACTGTTTATAACTATTTTCCTTTTTGATTTTTTATGTATGTAAATATAATTCTTAAGCCCGTTAGTACTACCAGAGACTGAATGATCAAGTGCCGCCGGCATAGTGATTAAGATGATAAAGGTTGTTTCAGTCCCTTATGGATTCCATTTGCTCTAATTCAGCAGTTCTCTTGCATTAAGCTGCGTTTGACATCAGTAGTTTATTTCCCTTATCATATTCCTTAGTTATTATTTCCCTTGATGTACTTACAAAATTACTATAAAATGTTCTTTAAATACTGTTAAAAACATTTTAGAATCTGTCTGTCATTTTGTTTAATAATAAGTTTAGTAACCCAGAAACAATGGTGTAGGGGTGTTGTAGGTCTGTGATATAAATTGGTTTAATTAGTGAAAGGGGTTTAAGTTATTCTGCTGTTTGGAAACAGAGGATTGCACCAAACTAAATTTACTAGTAAATCAAATACATGACTTTACAAATAACTTTTAATCTCATTTGTACAGAATATGCATTCAAGGCCATAAATCAGGGTGGTCTGACATCAGTCGCTGTTCGGGGGAAGGATTGTGCAGTAGTTGTCACACAGAAAAAAGTCCCAGTAAGTGTGTTTTTGTGTTTTATATTACTGTATTTGGGAATTATAGTTCCTGTAGTACAGGTGAACTGAGATGCCTCTCTTGCTCAGGATAAGCTTCTGGATGCTTCCACTGTCACTCACTTATTCAGAATCACTGAGAATATCGGCTGTGTCATGTCAGGAATGACAGGTACAAAACAGTGTAAACCTCACACCCACAGTTGCCCTAGAAACATACTTTAGAATGTCTGTTTTTGACATATTAGTGCTGCTTTATTCAGTGATGCTTTGTGTTTGTATTCAGCTGACAGCAGGTCTCAAGTGCAGCGAGCTCGCTATGAGGCAGCGAACTGGAAGTACAAGTATGGTTATGAGATTCCAGTAGACATGCTTTGTAAAAGGATTGCTGACATCTCTCAGGTTTATACACAGAACGCAGAGATGAGACCGCTCGGCTGCTGTAAGGAAAGAGTTTATAAACATTATATATTCATTAAAGTTCATAAAAGAAATATTGTTAAGCTTAATCTAATATCATCGTGGCATAATGTTGATTACCACAAAAAAATTAATTTAATTAAATTAATTAAATTTGTCCTCTTTAATTTAATAAAACGATTGAACATCACAATGGAAGTGTAGCCATTTTAAAAGTAAAGCACCAAGATATTATACATTTTATAAACTGATATAACATTGACACATTCATGTTGCATTGTACACGTGAACATGAATGTAGTAAAAATTGCGTCATAACCTTATCTGGGTAAAGTTAGGTTAAATATTACAACTTTGATGCTGTAATATTTTTTCATTCAAAACTGATATCATGTTGACATCTATACTGGTACATCTTGTGGTTATCCTTATGTGTGTTTTTATTCTCATCCAATGCAAGTGCCATAGTGTAGCTGTGAGTTTTAAATAAAAAAGGACACATTTTGAACAATTAAAGCTAGAAAAATAAGCACTTTTAGTTAATTGTATTGTTTATAAATGTGTTTTTGCCTGATTCTTTTCCAGGCATGATTGTAATTGGTATGGATGAGGAGCTGGGACCCCAAGTATATAAATGTGACCCAGCAGGTTATTACTGTGGGTTCAAGGCTACAGCTGCAGGTGTGAAGCAGACAGAGGCAACAAGCTTCCTGGAAAAAAGAGTGAAGAAGAAACTCGATTGGACTTTTGAGCAGACAGTTGAGGTATAATCCCAGCCAATATAAAACAGCAAAGTACATTTTTAGGGCTCAGTTTCTTTATAGCTATTTCTGACATTTTCTTCTCTAGTTGATCGGTTGATCTAAATTAGATCTTTGTGTTGATTCAGACAATACAATTTTGTATTGTTACAATAGGTTTTCAGTTTCGTGTCGTTTTTATGTAATGTCTTTAATGCTGAAATAGAAAAAATACCCAATAAATGTAAAATAATTTTATTTTGTATATTTGTATTTAAACTTTGTATAAGATTTTTGAGCAAGATTTCTGTAGTGCATGCAAATACCATGTAGTATCGTAAAGGCTGCATTTACAATGCAATCCGATCTTAAGTCCATATCTGTTTTATTTTTTGGCCTGCCTGTTTACACGTACGCCTCCCGATTTGTGTGTTTACATTAATCTCCCAGCCAAGAATATTCCAGTCATTCACTAATATGAGCTCCATGATTGACCCTCGAATTGTGGATGGACGTTTGCTCATTTGTTCAAAAGTCGGCAGAAGTACACCCAACAGCAATTAATTAAACCAAAAAGTAACGGCTTTAACGTTTTTAAAATTGGTGACACAATTTACATTCCACATATCCTTATAGTCCTTATACACATATCCTTATAGTCTCCTTATATTTGGCTTTAATGCTCATTATTTTGCACTGGCATTGCAGACAGGCTTGGTACATGTGTGAAATGATGATGTTTAAAACAATCCATTGTGGAACAGTGACGTTATAGCCAAGGCGAATCAGATATGTGTGTTTAGACACAGGTCGGATGTCTGCATATCGGATATGTATTCGATTTAAATCCACATTTAAATGTGTTTACACACGGATCAAATTCTGCAACAAATTTTGATCTGTGTCAGATGTGAGTAAACAATCTTGATTTTTTTTGTGCTAGTGTAAACGCAGCTATATAGTGACACTAAACTGACTGTACAGTATTTGGATACAAGAGATACACTTATAAAGACATAAAGGTTATAGAATTAAAGATCCAAATCAAGTGGGGAACTAACTACTTTTCAGAACTAACTACACTTTCCTGAGCCAATTTTAATATTACATTAAATCAGCTGATCCCATGGTAATTTTAGTGAATGTATTTTCGTCACTATAGCAATAAGGAAGTATGTAAAATGTAAAAATGTAAGGTGATTCACATGGGTGGACTATTTCTCTTGAAATTAAAAATTGCAACTTCCTGTAAATACCCATGAATAAAACTTTGCTCAATAATGTTATTAAAAATATTACAAAAGAGAGAAAAGCTGGGTATTCCCAATCTGTACATTTTGAAACCTATGAATCTAGGTAAAAACAATGATCTTTTCTGTAAAAAAATTTTGTATTTAACTTTTTTTAAAATGTAGATGTTTATAAAGGTTGATGATATGTATTTTAACTTAAAGATATTGTGTGCGTTTTTCATTAATAAAACATTTCTATCCGTAGACGGCAATCACCTGCTTAACAACTGTGCTGTCTATTGATTTCAAGCCATCTGAGCTGGAGGTAGGTGTAATCACGGCAGAGAATCCAAAATTCAGGTGGGTGGAACACAGTTGCTATTTAGCGATACGCAGTCTCTATGCATTCGATTTTTAGATAATTTAGTTCTGATTTTTATCAAGCACTGCATTCACTTTTCAACTTGATCTATGTGGTTACTCTACTATGTATGTGCAACAATTCCATGTATGTACTTCACTTTTAAGAAGACGCACTGTAATGACACAATTTACAGTTTATATTTTTATAGTTGTGGCACTTTTTCTCTGTGTTTTAGGATTCTGTCAGAGGCAGAGGTGGATACTCACTTGGTTTCTCTGTCTGAGAGGGACTGAGATCCCCAGAATGCTACTCAAAGTCCTATGATATGACCCTGTTAGAACCCTTGTTCTCATGTAAATTCCCTGTTCCAATAAATACATTTTGAGAAAAATATAAGATTCCTGCTGCTTTCTTTTTCCCTTTTACTTATCAGGAAGGTTGAGGAGTAAACATTTTACTACAGGAATCACCAGCATGCACATCTTTCATTTTCATTTATCTTGTGTTTCCCCTAACAAGGAAATAGTTTAGAAACCTACCTTTCATTGCTGGAATTCTTTTTAATGTATGCGTGTCTTAAATGTACTTGTGGACAATCAAGCAAGGAAAGCTGAACCTACTTTTGTGGTTTATAAATATATCTGATCATGTGATTTATCCTTATTACTTAGTCAAAAAAAGCGTAAACTCTGCAGTGCTACAGTATTTATGTAAAATTAAGGTTCTGTTTTAGGGTAATATGAAATATAGGTTAGACAGATCAACTTAGCAATATGACAATATTAAACAGATTTAGATTTTTTTTATTTTTGTGGAATTTCCACAGTGAATGATAAAGGCATCCATTCAGTTAAAGGAAAACTGATTATTTGGGGGGGGGGAATGGTCCTATAATGTGGCCACCATAATGTAGCTACAATAGAGTGCTGTAGTTGGAAATCACCTTTGTCCATGTGACTAAAGGGATGATTATGTATGTCACACCTAAATCAATTGATTAAATGGTAAGATACTCATTCTTAGGAGAACAAAGCAATGTAATTTCCCTATATATTTCATAATTCCTGCTGCATCTGTTCTCTGTCTTACTGAGGTCTTTTTAGAGTTTGGTAAATTATAATCTGAAATATCCAATGTCTTTGATGTATTTATGGAAGATCTATTTATTAACATACAATGAATTGAATGTAATGATTATAAACCTCATATACAGCTGATAGGGGTTCTGATTTCTTTTTTGTCGGAAATAAGCATGAGTCAATTATACAAGACTCCACTTAAGCAGACCTAAAGAATTTTATACAGTGACTCACATATGTGACTCATGAGTTCCAAAAAGGAAATGATACCATTTACAGCACTCTTTGAAGGCTTTTCCTCTGAACCATCACTATGGGCTTGTGTTCTAACAGTAAAGGGCTTTACATGTTCTTTCTCACATTTCGCAACTCAGAAAATTTCCAGGCCTTTTCAAATCAGTTGAGCATATTGAATACAAGAAACACCCTGACTCAGAATTCATTTGTACGATTCACTTATTTTTTATGTAAAAACTTTTTCACAGTGTTATATAACTTATGAACATTATTAACATTATTTATAAGTGTAACATATTTACAAATATAAAAATATCTCTATATTTACACAATATACACATTTTCCCTCATTTCTTTGGCTTCAAGATTTCAAAGGCATTTTACTGAAACAGTTTCTGTTCAGCTATCTGTGGGATTTTCTACGTTAAATAGCACCACCACGATCATATGCCGGATGCTTTTGGTCTGCTCTGAGTCTGAATCCCTATAAGCCACTGGCATCCTGGGATATGGCACACCCCGGCACTAACTTTCTGAAACAGCTAAGACTGTTGCTGCTTTGCATTGTGGGTAATGTTGTTCTTGTAGCCAGTCTATCTCCCACAAAACTGGATGTCATCATACATCTGCAAAAGAACATCGACACATAAATGACTAAAGAACATTTTTATACATTAAAAAAATACATGTCTCATAAGATGCCTAAATGCATTTCTCATAAAATGCATTTTTTTAGATAAAACTTACATAGTCATCATCAGATGAAGGCTCCTCATCGCTCTCTTCCGATTCGCTCTCTGGCATTGCTATGAGCTCCTGAGCGGTCCGATCAAGAAGCTGCCTCTGGATCTCACTGTTCTGTCGGCCGAAGGTCAGGTGGTAAGGCGTGTAGCCGCCATAGGTAAGGCTATTGACGTCAGCTCCCAGAGCAATAAGTGTGCGCACCAAATCCAAGTTCTGCAGGTCCACTGCCAAATGTAGCGACGTACGACCACTACACTGCTCCTGAACATAACAACAAAGCCCATGTTAGTTCTCTTTACAGCTCATACATTATTACAATGCAGTTATTTATCAAGCTAGAGAGTAATATAAATGCATACCGTACCTTTGCATTGATGTCTGCCCCAAGCTGAACCAGAATCTCCACCATTGAGAGGTAACTGTGAATGGCTGCTATGTGGAGACAGGTATGTCCTGTGGTAAAAAGAACAATTTTTCACCAATTTGCACTTTGAAACCACAAACACAATAATATGACTTTATAAAAGTAGATATATTATGTCGATAACTGACTTACCGCTGTAATTTGGGAAGGTGAGAATGGATCGCAGGTGCTGGGTCTGAATCTGAGTGAGCAGTGAGAAACAAGCTAGAGACCCTCTTTTGCAGGCTATGTGAAGAGCTGTGTTTCCACTTTGATCAACCAGGCATGGGTCACATCCTGCCTTCAGCAGTCTTTCCACCATTTGTGGCTGTTCTGTGATCACGGCTAGATGCAGTGCAGTCTGTAGATGCAAATCACACATTAGTTTGCAGTCAAATAACTGGAAACAACTCCTGGGTATTTTTTAAATGGGTTCTTATGCAGACGATTATGTCAATTACCTGTCTTTGGTTGTTCTGTCTGTTCAGGAATGGGTCATTCTGGCACTGTTTGATGATCTGGATGGCACAATCTTCTGCTTCGTGAATGACGGCAAGGTGAAGATACCTGGAAAATAATGTGAGTTTTTTTTTAGAAATCAAAATTTAAAGAACAGTCTTAAGAGGAAGTGGTGAGACACTGCTAGCAGGCGGCGTTTCGCAAAAATGGATTTTTTTAAGGTTATTTCCAACCAGTGTGGCTTGACACATCTGATGCATTATCTACGCTTGGCTGCGCGCCAGGGACTTTCCTACTTGCGCACTTTGTTTCTCAAGCGCCTCCCACTTTGGGCGCTGTGCCAAAGTGCATTTCAGCTACATTTGTTTACTTGCGAACTTTTGTGCCAACTTTAGAACGTTGTAATTTTGCAAATGTTATGCGTGTACGATCATTTAGCAGTCACTACACAAATAAAATTTGAATTGAAACTTATGAATATATCTTTTATATTTTTATGCACATTTTTCTTGATACTTAAATGCTTGCATTGCATATTTTTTAAATTTATATAAAATGTTACACTTACGTGTCTCCGTCCTCTGTTACTTCTTGTTTCCAAGGTTCATGCGACGCGTATGTATTTACAATTTGACGCGGCATTTCCAAATTCTGCATCTCTTCCACGAGTTTGTTGTACTCTTCCTCCTTTAAAGAATCCACGCCGCTATCAACGCGATCCTCACAGTGTTGCATTTTTCTGTTTTTCAAATCCATTTCATCAGAATTACAATCCATATAGCTACTCATGGCAGTTCTCCGTACATCCATTACGATTGTTCTGAACGATGCTGTCTTTATCGCACTCAAGACTTAAATGCTTTCAAGAGGGCGGTGCGAAGAGCTTTTATTACGTGGCTTCGGTTCCATGGTGAGGAACGGGGATTTCCATGCGAAGTTATCTAGACTTCACAATGAAAAGGGGAACTCGTAGCGGGCTTTTATTTACAGAATTTCCCTTGACTCCGCGAACTAAGAATGAAAATCTGTATTTTCCTATTACACATTCAAACGTACCTTCAGTACCGCCCTAAGCCAAATGCATGGTTAAAATGAATGAAAAGAGCGCGTGAATGAAATCAGGAGGAAATCAGGCATCATTAAAAAGACCCGTCATGCTAGAAATTCATCTTCTTCTTATTTTTATCTTCGTCTTTTTGCACATTGTTTTGACATTAATTTTTGCCATTTAAAAATGTTTTTCAAAATATCAACCAATGCGGCATTTATTTTAACGAAATACTTGTTATATATTTAATAAGGAAATACAAAAAAGCACAAATTTTTGAAAATATTTTGCTAGAAATTATACTCAAATGGTAGAGGCAAAAGATATGTGTTGCACACACATTTTCTGATTGCCGCATTTTGTGGAACATGTACAGTTAATGTGAAGATCTGTGGTTGCCACTGCATATGTGTGAAGAAGAACATAAACGAAAAATCTTTCGCTGGGTATTAAGTATTTACAAAATGAATTAATAATAATAACAACAAAAACAATAATAATAATAATGAAGCAACATTTGTTTGCAAATGCCAGTTGATTTTACATTTTGTATAATTCATTTGTATAATTCAATGACATTTAGACATTGTTTAAGTGTGACCTGTATATTAATATTTCCTTGAAAACGAAGATTATTAGATATGCAGCAAATTAATCTTAAGAGCGTAAGCACCATTTTAAATGAAAGCATTTCAGTTAAGAAATATACTAATATGAAGAAGATAAGAGCTGAGTCAGTTTAATGTAAAACTGAAGTGAAACATCCCACATGGAAGGCCCCTCAGACTTCTGTGTGAGGGTTGGGGGGGGTCCATGGTAGTCCCCTGCACTTTTTTTCTGGGGCTCCCCCTTCAAAGACATCTAGTAGCAGCAACCATCTAATTTTACCTGTATACTACTGTTTTCCATCAGTTATTTTTAACTACAATGGTGTTTCTTAAAATGTGTGCGGTTGGGTAATGCAAAATAATAATAACAATATTATTAATAATAATAGTCATATAATTAAATGTGCTAAGTCCTATTTAGTTGTTTTTATTATTTTGCATATATTTATGTATGGTACTGCTTTTTATTAAAGAATAATAGAGTGAATTATTAATATCTGTCTGATTTCAAATCCACTTCTTTGTACAAAGCAATAGCCAAAATAGCCAGACCATGTAAATAAAGTCGATGGAAACTCCAAATTTAGAAGTAAATTGGGGCGTGAACTAGTGTGGGTCTGCTGACAGTACCTGTCTTGACCTGACGTTAGAACTGGAAACTAAAGCTTTGTTTGCATGAAAGGAGGAGGGGCATCACAATAGCAACCGTTTCTACCAACTGCACACTCTTATGTCACTATGTTGATACTGTGACATAAGTCAAGATGAGTACTAAGATAACATCTTGTAGCGTTTTGTAATATGCTTTTGTGTCATGAAGTGAGTGAACACCCTAGTTTCTATGCTTGTGAATTTCAAACATTGTTTCCTCACGTAAAATTCAGGAAAGGGAGATTCTCAGAAAGTCTTGGAACATTATCTGAGTCGTAACAAGTTTGAACTTGAATGTTCTTGATCTATGATCCAATAGCAAATGTAGTTAACTGCCGTGAAAGGAAAAGTTCACCCCAAAATAAAAACTTTACCATAATTTTTACATGTGCTTAGACTACTTTTCTATACGATGAAAATGGATGGTGACACAAAAAATGTATTAAAGAGTATCACAATCATGTCAAGTCCATATGATTATACAGCACTATGTTTATATCCTCCGAAGCCATACATTTGTGTAATAGACCATAATTTATTAATGATATTCATTCTGTCTGACATTTGCTTTAAAAAATATTTGTGGTCACGTTTTTAATCGCACTACTTCCTGATTTGTCATGTTACAAGCAGTAATAGCAAATGCAGCTGACAGTCCTAATAACAAGTATAGATAATCTATACTGGCTTGAATTTGCTTTATATACTAAATGTGCGGAAATAATTTTCAGACTTGACTACGGTAGGACACTCTGTTCATGTCTTTCGGTTTAGTTCCATTTTGAATAGAGGGAGTTTTGGGAGGTCCCGGTTTGAATTTGTATACATTTCTAGCCCTGTGTAGGTCGACACTTTGACCTACTATTCCTACTCTTACAACACTTTAAAGATCAGCGCATGGGTTTGGTTAATCTGGGGTAGACCTGTTCTTAGTCTGAAAAGTGAGTCATGATGCAGCTGGTAATCAAGTGGTATTCGGGTGTCTCAGAGAAACGCTACACATTGCGCAAATCTGTAAACAAACAAAGAGCAGGAATCCTTACAATGTTATACGCATACCAGGAAACCCCTTAAAGCACTTGTTCCAGAACCTGATGTGTGAGGTTCCACCCACATTTCAAGTTTGTCTCCTCCTCATAAACAACCACCAAACAAAAGTTACCATGTGTCTTAAGAAATATGCAAGCTTAATGTGTCTGTAACAGAGACGTGAGGATCCATCTGCAGCACTTTTATTCGTGTCGAGTAAATGGCAAGTGTCAAAACCAGCAAACATTAATATAAGAGACTTGAGAGGCGTGGGTCGAGGCAGGCAGCAAACAATCATCAACGTTAAACAGGCACAGTTCAGGGCAGGCGGCAAACAAAGCGTAATCCAAAAGCAGAGTCAAAAATTGACAAAACTTGACGAAAATGTTTCTTTTGATCCTAAAAATCTTTTAATCTGAAGGTGTTTCAATGTCAAAATGTTTTAAAATGTATTACTTGGACCAAATAATGAATAAAAAGCAGCCAACTGGAGTCCAGTATAGATGGAAATTCCTTCAATACTATTTAAAGGTTACTTGAGGTTGAAACCTCAAGGAGCTGGATGATAAAAATGTGTATGATTTTGCAAATTCTAGGCAAAGAATGCCTACATTGAAGATGTTACAATATAACACAAAGTTCATTTATTTTGGAATTTTTAGTCACAACAATTCCCACAGTTACAACACATTTTGTGTTATAGTGTATAAAGGGCGTTCTACTGTCACACAAAAAAATATTGTGAAGTTATTAGGGTGGGTCTTAAATCAATTCTGCAAAGGCACCTGTCAGGCTTCATTCATTATTTTGCTGCTTTCTATTCATAGTGATTTGATTATAAATAGATTGGGAGACATCATATTGAACTATAATTACAGTAATAATGTTTGATCACAGGTTATGATTGTAGCTCAGTGGTTAGCTCAGTGGTTAGAGCATGGCGTTAACAATGCCAAGGTCATGGGTTCGATCCCAGGGATTGCACATACTCAATGTATAGTGATCAATGTGTAGTATAATGCAATGTAAGTCGCTTTGGATAAACGCGTCTGCCAAATGCCAAAATGTAAATGTAATGATCACGGGTTATAAATTACATAATCCAAACAAGTTCTACAGTATGTCTTCCTTATATGCTGATAGTGTAAATGTTTGATTACATGCTTTTGAATAATTTACATCTTTTTTGCCATTACTTTTAAAATTTCCCTAGTGAAGGGTGGAGAGTCTAAAATAGCCACACCTACCAATGATGTAAAAATAAAATGATGTAAAATGTAGGGAACATTTTAAAAAACTTTTAACATATTAATTACAAAGAGAAGGTTTAAAACTCTGAAATAATTCTGTACTGTTAAAAATTATGTCAAATTAATTTAAAACACAACAAAAGGTTTACAACCGTATCAAGAAGACTTTATCTAGCATTATTGTGAAATACCGCCCTCTGCGGGTTTTTTCTTTTTTGGTTTTAAATAAATTTGTACACGTAAAGTAAAATTGTAAATGTTGAGTGTATAATAGTTTAAATATATTGATTCCAATAATTCGCACTTAACATACTTTGTGACATAAAATGTAAATCCGTCGAAATATCTATAAAATATCCAGTGCATAACGTTTTAAGTAATCACAAACATTTTGTGATTGTTCCAGAAAATTAACAAATGGCAAGTGTGTGTTTAATATGACACTTTAATATACGTTAAAATACAAAGTGAGTATTTACAATAGAACTGTTATATAGACACAGCATATCCAACCTAACCCGGCTCCGTACTATAGGACTAGAGATATACTACAAATCCCAGCATCCCTTAATACCGTGCGTAAAGAAAATTTGACCAATGAATGCTTAGATATTATGAAATCACGTGTTTATGAGCCTGATGATTGGTCGTTCATGAAGCCATTTTTGAAACGTGGATTTTCTTCGACGGTCGGTGATTTCGTCTTCGTCGCTGCGGGTTGTTTACGGCAACAATTTAATAAATGATGCCAGTGCACCCGCGTGAGAGAAAAGAGAATAATCACGAGGAAATGGACGTGGATTATCTAGATCAGGAGGCCAGTAGCTCAGAAGAAGAGGATTCTGTGAGTTCGTCTGCATCTGAGGATGGAGATACTTCAGGTTGAGTTAGTACACATGACACATCGCATCATGTGAAATCAGCATTATTGTGAGTATATGTGTGTTGATGATGACGATCTTGCAGACATGGACGATGAAGACTGTGAGAGAAGGCGAACTGAGTGCCTGTATGAGATGACAAATCTTGAAAAGCAGTTCACTGACCTCAAGGATCAGTAAGTTCCCTGCCCAAGGTAGTACATTATTTAACCCGTGGTTTTCCACTAATTTGCAGTTTTGATAGGTTTGCATTAGGTGAAAATGCAAAATAGGTTATCGCTTTATAAAAAGTTGAAACATAAACATCCCATATTTTGTTGCAGTCCAGTAGTTTGTGCGTCCAATCGTACGACTTTGGTGGAAATTCATCTATCGCCTGTTAACATTGGTAATATTTGTTTATAATATAATATTTGGTAAATTGTTTTTTTTTATTTATTAAGCTAGTATATCGCACTTTTTCCGTTTATACACATACACAATTGTCAGTGTCCTTTTCAACAATGTAATTGTAATCCCAATTATGTGTATTTTATGCTTATATCTTACAGTTTATGGTAAAAAAATAATTTCATGTTTGATTTTTAATGACTTGTTATTATGAGTATTTTGATCAAGTTTGGCCACAAGTGGTCGCCACTTTGTCTTATGTAAAATCTATCTTGAATTAAAACTGAGAACCACTCATTTAAACCAAAAAAAGGAATCCAACTTGTTTGTTAGGTTGTATAAAGAACGTCTCACTCAGGCGGATCTTAAATTACAAGAAGTGATTGCTGGAAGTGCTCCAGAATACCTTGAGCCCCTGGCCACCCTGCAGGAGAACATGCAGATCCGAACCAAAGTTGCAGGTCAGTACCAGGCAAACAAATTGTAAGCTTGTTGTTAACAAAGGTAACAGTGAAGTTGACAGTGTTTGTGTTTACAGGCATCTATCGTGAGCTCTGTTTAGAGTCCGTCAGAAACAAATATGACTGTGAGATGCAAGCAGCAAGCCAACATTGGGAGGTAGTGCGTAGACTTAATTAAGCTTTTAGAGTAATACATCATATTATTGATATTTGTTTTCACAGAGTGAGAAGCTGCTGCTCTTTGACACGGTTCAGAGTGAACTGGAAGAGAAGATCAGACGATTGGAGGAGGACAGACACAGTATAGATATTACTTCAGGTAGATTTGGGATTAAAGTTTATGCTGTATAATCTATCCTCACAGTGCATGTGATGACACCTATTACTAATGAATGTGTGTTCCCGTCCTAGAACTGTGGAATGATGGCCTGCAGTCTAGGAAGAATAAAAAGAAAGATCCCCTCAGTCCTGGAAAGAAGAAAAAACCTGTTGTTGTGTCAGATATCCTTTGTAATCTTTTACAAGACTTTTATATTTCCATTCAGGACAGCTGTCCCATTACACAATATATTGACTTAATGTAAATTATATATCAAAGTACAAATGACCTATATGCACAATATAGGCATCATTTTCATTAATACATAAAAGATCGAACAGTAAAGAAAACTGACTAAGGCAGTCACACCACAAACTAAGAATTCAGTGTTGCTTTATACTAAATGTTAGCAATAATAAAAAATACACCAGTGCTACCATTTTATACAATCTCTGTGGTACCACTGCTTCAAATATTTTGTAAGGGACTTTATTGTCAGGAAGTGAGGATGTAATTCTTTTATTTTGACTAAGTTGTGTTAGTGTGGTCATGAGTCTGCTGCCCTGCAATACAAAAAGACAGTTTCCTGAGCTGTCCTACGACCATACATTGTTTACATGTTGCAAGACCTGGATATTCTTGAAGACTGGACTGCCATAAGAAAGGTTTTTATTTATTTTTAAATTACTTTAAAGCAATTTATCAATATATGTTGTAAATTGTGCTATTGGGCATTTTCTCACAGTAACACACTCCTTTTATGTAGGCTATGGCTTCTATGGGTCCCCATAGAGTAAAAGTTGACGGTAAGCAGGATTTTAAACGATTTAATGTATTTTAATGTAAAGTATCACATCCAGTTCACTATCTCCGTAAGACACATACAGCAAAAGACTATATGTATGTATGTACTGTATGTATGTACTGTATGTGTATGTATGTATGTATGTATGTATTCTATAAAGTTTTAAGTTCTATTGTGTAAATGAACAAATTTGCTTCATGTGTCAGTTCCTTTGAAATCAGAGAGACATCATCATGTGGCCCGATCAGAGGATGGACGTCTGTTCTATGACAACAAATGGTACAGTCGAGGTCAGGCCATTTGTATCAACAGAAAGGACGAATACCCAACCAGGTATGTTTTTATACATATGTGTGTACATGGGGGGTTACAGAAGTGTCTCTTGTCTAATGTTTTACCTGGACTTTTTTGCAGTGCCATTATAACCACTGTTAATCACGATGAGGTTTGGTTCAAACGTCTGGATGGCAGCAAATCAAAGCTTTACATCTCTCAACTCCAGAAAGGCAAATACACTATAAAACACTCTTGAACTTCCTCCCCTATACATATCTCTTCTGTTTCGATGTGTATCCTCTGTTTGACATCACAACTTCTCGTTTACGTTGGTCATCTTTGCACTCTCAAAGTCAGCTGCTAAATATACTTGTGTGTGCCTTGATTATAAGGACGATCCTTATTCAAAAAACAGCAGGCCAACTGATATTAAACGCATCACTGTTTCCATGACTATCAGGATACAAACAGTGTCAGTCAGAGTCAGCGTTTCATTTGATTTATGGTGCATGCTTTTCTCTTTTGAAACTAGTTAGTGCCATATATCCTGATTTGTGTCTGTGACATGTATACTGTTTAAAACAACAGGATCGTTTGCAAAGCTCTTATGGGCTAATATGTTATTTTTCTACTTGTCCTCAGAACGATAGAGGTAAACTATGAACAATTAGAATTTACTCGTAAGGATTGTATGTAATTATATCTGTATAGCAGTATGTGGCAGAACAACATAGTTCAGTTTTAATATATACCTTCTTTGTGTAAAGTATTATTTTCTGCCAAGCCAACACCAGACATGTAGCATTTTTATTTCAGAACTGTTGCTCAGATGCATGTGAGGTTATAAAAAAGATTTTTATGTTTGTATCTGTTAAATAGTGGCCAGACTTCAGCTAGTTATTACAGTGAATGTTATTTCAAGTATTTTTAAAGTTTTGTAAGTATACATCCATTTCACTGCTTTTTATCACTATGGTTGTTTGTAACTGTGTACTTAGTATTGAAATTGAGTGAATGCAGAGTGGAAAAGATTTCAGAATTTACATACGTCATGCTATTTTTTTGAATTAATGTAAAATGTTTTAGAGGTGAAATGTGTAAATGTTGTTCTGATAGAATTGCGAAACAGAATTGCAAAATAATGATTGTTTTTAAACTGCTTTTTCCCCCAACACCATCCATCTACTGGTTGGACAAAGAGATTCTGCCCCAAACTTAAACATTGGTTGAGCCAGGGTTGATGTTTTTGATTGGTCAGGATGATAAAAAAAATGGGCAAAGTTTACACATTTTTACACTTTTTCATCAGTCTACAAGTGGCTTACTTAGTCTGAATATCTTGAGTAGCAGAAAGTATTTCATCATAAAATACATCTATCACCTTTGATGCAATATTTAAAACTATACAAATAATTTTTAAACAACCAGTAAACCATGTCTTCCAGAATTTACAATGGCCAAAGGTAACCACGCATTGTCAATAAAATTAACTGCCTTAATATGAATGCCCTGTTAACTATGTAAAGCATATATATATCTATCTATGTGGCGTTTTAAAGTAATATATGTGACCTGTTACACATCCTTTAAGTATCAGATAAATCTTTCTGCAGGGTTTAGCATTAACTAATCTGGACTCGGAAATGACAGAATTTAAGTTGCCTAACTGTGTGAGAAACAGTTGACAATGAAAATGTTTCATATAAAGCTGATTTTGCATGGTAATGTGTTTCTGTGTTAATCCTATACTGCGTTTCAGTTGATTCCACTAGGTGGTGCACTCCAAACACTACTGACCCTGCTAAAGCCCAGTCTATGGTCTCTACGCCAGCGGCATAGGCAGAATTTTATTTAACTGCAGTAAAATATGCGCACAGTACAAAAAACTACCACGTCACTGTTTAAATATGTATTGTATTGACATTAGTCTTTATAATTATTTTTATTTATTTTTGATTGGTTGACAGTTCCAAATGCATGCAATATTTTTCAGTAAACGCATGAAGTAGCTCCAGGTCTGGGGACCTTATTACAGTTCCTTCGACAAGCTAACTGATATAACAAAATATAGTAATAAATAAATTGAATGGAATGAATAAGCAAACACTTTACTTTATGCTGATAATAAAAAACAAAACAGTATTGATATGCTTACTTGCTCACAGGGTTTTCGTTATTACTGCAGATAATACAACAAATAAGAAAATGTTGATATTCTTATTACTGCAAACATACGTGCATGATTTATCTCTATTTACTTTATAGGTAATAGGTTTCACATGTTTATGTTAATAGTAATAATATATAACTTATATAAATATAATTTAATATATATAATTTAATTTATAAACATAGTCCATGGTAAATGTGCAAATTTATTATTTAAATATAGTTAATCCCCCATCTGCTACTGGCACGGCCCGTCTGTCAGATTTTAAAACCCAGTGTGACCCTTAAGTGACCCTTAAAAAGTTTGCCCACCCCTGTTCAAGATGCACTTTATTGCTTTTGACCGAACATAATGTTCAGTTGTCCCTCTGTGTGGCCCATCTTAGTGCTGCATTACAGCTGTTGTATTTTAGTGTGATATTCCAAAAGGTGTCATGGTCTCTCATCTGTGAAAATTATTCAGTTGTTTTGTACTTCGTTGCGGTTAGTATGTTTTTATTTGTATAATATTGGAGTTATGGTTGATATTTTCTTTTTATTATTGTTCTTTAAGGCTTTTCATAGCCAGAATATTTTCTCCAGTCAGCAGCTGACTGATGGTGGTACTCCAATGAATTGTTTATAAGTCAAAAGAACCTGACACTCCTTCACAGGGGCCTGAGCTAATGAGCTAGAGCTAAAGACAAAGAGCACTGTAATAACATGGATGAAACCTGCCGTTGTGTTTAAAACCAAGTATTTGTCCTCTTGATTTGGTGCCTTCATCTCATGCAACATATTACTAATAGATAAAAAAAACTAGTAGTTAAGTGTCTAGATATTCATTGCTCAAAAGTTGCTCATTCATAGCTTAGGAGACCTAAAGACATTTTCAGTTATGCTTCAGTACTCTCTAAATATTTTAATTTTGACACAAATAAAGGCCAGTTTTTTATACAAAATATGGAACTGTGAAATAATACAGAGAGCAAAGCGATTTGGTCTTGAATGAATGAAATTTGAATGAGAAAACTCAGTTCAAATAACAAAGTTTCTGGGGAAATCTGAATTACAGTTAAAAATTCTCATCTAAACCTGTAAATGAGCTATATTACAAATTTATTTTACATGGAGCAGGTCAGCAGACATGTTGAGATCACATGACCAGCCAAATGCTACTCACTTCATCTCTGTAACATCTTGTTATTGGAGGCTTTCACTCACAGAATAAATTAATCATGACTGTCTGTGAATAGAGCATAGAACAGCATCGGTAACTAAAAACATTTGCTTTTGTCTACTACATCCTACATCTGCAATACTACATCCACACTGCTGGGTGTTAGTATAAGTCCAAGGCAACTGTCATATCAGTTTGTGCTTTTCAGATCATTAAAAAACGGTTCAAAGCAATGTGACTAAAATAACACATTGCAGTAATCGGGCATTTGTGATTACATTACTGATTACAAATGACAGGAATCAGGCATTTGTGGTTTATGTCCTAAGTCAAACGTCCCACACAGATGAGGCAGGTGCTTTCTCTGCGAGCTGACTGAGGTATGTAAAGTAACACCTGCCCCGGCACTTGATATCCACCACTCGAACAGGCCAGTGTGTGAAGGCAGTGTTGCTGTTATGCTATGTAGAGAAATTGATATGGAAATGATATTGAAATCATCAACGGACACAGCCAACAGTTTGTGGAACTCCTCAAATGCTTGCTTTGAACTCTTTTGCTATGGGACTGTATGGATTTGCTATGGGACTGTGGGATTATAATACATGAAAACTGAAAATGCATGAAAACATGAAAAAAGTGGTTTGACTATGACAGTTTGGTAGGATTCAAGTTACGGTTTACTGATTTTTCTTGCTGTCTTAGAAAATGTCATTGGTTAGTTTCTCATTTTGGGGTGTTATTGTGTTTGATATCCAATGAATATTTTAATATTTTATAAAATTTTTGTTCACTCATTAAAATTTGCCTTGCTAACTCAGTCAGTACTCATATCCTTAGCAAGACTATTCGTGCCTGTTCCAGTCTGAGCCAAACACGTCACAGCTTAATGGAGAAATAATGAAGAAGGAAATGAAAGGGAAACATAAATTGAATTTTGGGATTGGCCATGCGACAGTTAATCAAAAAATGAAAATTCTGTATTTATTGATTGGGCACCAATTGTCCAAGCTGCTCTTTTACATGCAATGAAAGAGTATAGTGACTCTATATGTATATTGACTTGTCTGTTCCAAAAGAGTTGTTCAGCAAGGCAGCGAGGGATACTAAAATAGAGAGTTAATTAAACATTTAAGAGAGTTTAACATTTAATCTGTAGTTCAGCTCTGGGTCAAACAGTTGAGCCAAGCCATGGCCAGTACAACAATACAAAACATGTTGAAACCTAATCTTGCAGTCATGCAGACAGAGGGAACACACAGTACACTCTATGGTGTTTGGACAGAAACCCAGTCAGATAATACACAGACTGATGACAAACCTTTTGAAACCGATATCAAACCGCAATAAGTTCCAGGGAAGAATAGGATTTGGTATCTAATGATGTTAAGATCAGAATACAACTTTCTCAAATAAGTTATACATATTGGAAGTTTGTGTCTGGACCTTTAAAATGAAAAAAATAAATCTAGAAATGTCTTATGCTGTGTTTCATCAAGAAACATAAAGAAGACTTTGAGCTATGACTGTCTGAGCTGCTCTTTTTATGCAAATTCAAACAAAGAAAATAAAAAAACAATTACTTTAGCTATTTTGGTACTTTGTTAAAGTAAGTTAATGTTACATAAACGTAGCATATGTAAGTTGTATTAACTTTGACAAAGTGCTCACTGCACACATGAGCATTATCCGACTCGGCTCCTCCTGACCGCAGACACAAGTTTACAGGCCACTTTTTCTGTGTTTTTCTGTCAATTTCTTGTGTTCCACCCCCCAATGAACAACACCTTTTAGTACACGATAAAAGCTCTTTATGGTTTCTCGTTTTGATTGATTTGATTGAACATTACAAACATAGGCATTTTGAGTTTGTAATAGTGTTTCCTGTGTAGAAAATCACTTCCTGCCCTCCATTACATGACGTCATGTCCAAACAAGTCTGTACGTCGTCTGGGGCCATACGATAGCTTTGTGTAACAAACTGCAGTTTGTGAAATTCAAAATTCTTATCCACAGAAGAAATCAATAGCTTTAGGGGAACAACTTAAACTAGTCATGATTTAAAGATACATGCATTTTAAAAATGACCTGCAAACAAAGCATCTCGTAATATATATCATGTATTTGTACTTGTACTATACTTTTATTCTGCTTTATAACTGTTTATCTCTGGAACTAAAACTGGGTCTGTAGCTGTTGATCATTGTTTATATACAGTATTAGCTGTTCCAGCGCCCACCTCATCCCATACAGCCCATTGTAGCCTCTGGCAGCGTCCACATATCTCAGCATGTGCTTCAGACTCTTACATAATCTGGACAGAAAAGAAGAGAGAAATAAGAAACACCATCCCTGGCTCTCTAACTTCTTCACGTGCTTGACTGAATGTTGCCTGGCCTCCAGGGTAAGAAGCCCATAGACTACTGTTGTTAAGCACACACTTAAAGACAGGCTAGATCTGAGCTTTGTGTTTACTCCACACAGCAGCTGAATAGAGGAAAATATGTATGTGCCTCTTTGAATAGGAAATGCTTACAAAGAGTGAAACTGGTGTGAATGGAGCAATGGATTCCATTTTTAGAATATGTTAGCCTTACAGGAAAACATATAAGGATGTTTTATGGCATATAGCTGAATTGTATGAAGAAAGGTTTACATGCTCCACAGGAAGTGAATGCATGTCTTTTATAGTCAGTTTGCGTCGGTCACTGGTGTAAATAGCTATATGGGTAAGGGAAAAATGTCAACACCAGTCTGTCCAGATATTGAGTTTAGCTTCATACTATAATTGAATTTATTTTTAAATTTTCTGAGATGTAATACATCCGATGTATTATATTGATATTATAACTGTAAAAGTTGTATTTACTAGCGTGCTTTACTGTATCTCAGTGGTTAGAGCATGGCGTTAATGATGCCAAGGTCATGGGTTCGGTCCCTGGGATTGCAATGTATAGATCAGAAACAATGTATAGTATAATGCAATGTAAGTCGCTTTGGATAAAGGCGTCTGCCAAATGTAAATGTAATTAATGTATTTTAAACTAACACTAACTATCAATGAATGTTGATTGCTAGTTCATGATATCTAATGCATTAACTAATGTTAACATATAAAACCCTTTTGTGTTATCATAAACATTTCTTTAGACTTCCATCTTATTTTCATTGCTGTAAATGTTGCAATTTTTGTACAATTACAAATTCAGAGTAAATATTATTTTTGGGATAGTCAACAGAGTGTCACAGATGGTGCCAATGGAGCTTAACTACTACTCAGCTCAGAACATTCTTTAAACAGTCCTAATTCTGCATTAATGAAGAGATTGCATCATCTATCACCCTACAACTCTTATCGGCCCAGATCCAGTGACTCATTAGTTGATTAGACCATTCAGTTATTACCCCAAATACCAGGCTAGCACGGAACAGTGACAACTTATCTATTTGTAGCTCGTAAATTCTGGAAGAAGAATGGCTAAATGAAATCTGACTAGCACACTATAGCAGAAATTTTAGACTGGGGTGTATATTTCAGTCTGCTAGCTCGGGTTTTTCCTTGGTTACTTACTTGTCACACTGTTACATTAGGTTCCTGTGCCTCATTTTATTTATAAGCCTGTGAGAGTGTTTCTTTTAAGAACATAGGCGTTTCAAAGTGACTGAAATGAGTTACTGTGCTCAAAACAGAAGTCTAAAACAATAAGTTTTTTCTGAAGGTCACATGCTTGTTTTTACTGTAAGTTATCAGGTATTTGTGTTTAAAATAATTTAAACAGAAAGCTATTGATCTTCAAAGTAATGGAAAGTAAATAATTTAGTCTATGAAGTTTACATTTATTCAAGTCATTATAAAATGGTTAAAATTTTAACCAAAAACTTTGGTTAACGTTTGATTAAAGTGTTAGTCAAACAGAACATGACTTAGAATAATCAAATCCTACTGGATATAATCTTAACTGATTTGAACTGATAAACTGATCAGAAAACCTATGTTAACATGTTACATAACCTGTGAGCTCAATGGCAGGGTTAAGGGTGACTACAATACCCATTGCGCTTACACATACTTAAACAACTCTTATAAATGCCTTCTCACTTTAGATCAACCATGTTTTACTCAACATGAGGAATAGGCTAATAGAAAAGCACATTAGCGATATTATTTTAACATGTATTACTTGTAATCATACCCCTAATGTAGCTAATAATATTGTGTAGGCACAGTCTCAAGTTCTGTTAATAAATTGCAAATAATGAAAATCCTTTACAAGGAAACAAATTCAACACAAGAAATGCAGTTATTATTATTTGCTTGTCTGTGTACCACTTATAACTTGCCGTGTGGAGCAATTGCAACTGATTGCAATTTAAAGATAAAGGCATTCAACAAAATAATCCTCACACTTAGTTTCAGTTTTACATGGAAATTAAGTCATCAAGTCATTACATTTGCCTATCCACACAGTATTATTTGCCTTTCAAAGCTTGTGTGCTCTCATGGTTTCCACACTGGAATATAATAAAAAAACAGTATGTCCATTGCAGGGTCATCACTGTCAATAGTAATGTACTGTTTCATTGTTTCTATAGCTGCTTAATCATGATGTCAATTTGTAAGCAAACCTGGAAAGCTATTCGCCATGGGTTTCTAAGCATTTATAATGGGTTATAAGAATTGATTAAAATATATTCATTTCTTATTTTGTTCCTTAACATACAGTCATATCTTAAGCGAACTCCTAACTTAGATTTCACTTTCAGATGTAATTTTTATAGGGTAACTATACATTAAAATATTTCTTACAAGGGTAAAAAAATTCAGTACATTTAAGTATATGGTTAGGGATAGGATTAAAGTTTTGTTCAATTGCATGTAATGCAATTAACATAATTAACATACAATGCATGTATGCATAATTTACTGTTATTACTATAGTAAGTATAAGTACAAGACAAGTAAGTACAAGACACTGTAAAATAAAGAATTACTGTAACTTTTTAAATTAGTGTGCTTTAGAAATATAACTTATAACAATATATAACAAAACGTATAAATATGTGTTATATTTATAGCTATATTGTATATATTGTTATTGGATAGCTTGCTAACAAGCTGCTGTACTACAAACATATGACTGATTTACCAACCACATAAACTCACATCCTACATAAGGTACAGGCACATAATGGTTTCAAGATTTATTAAAAAAATGAAATGAAAAATGCATTGAGTCCAATGCAATCCATTGAAAAACTCAAAAGAGTGATTCATTAGCAAAGCGACTATCGCTGGTTCTGTTTGTTAACGGGTGACAGTATTACAAGACAAAACATAATTGCTTCTCAGGTAAGTCGCTCATGGTCTGTACAGTGTTTACAGCCGTATAGCTGCAGGCGCCAATGACAGTGAGTTACAAGGAGAAATCTTTCCTGTCTATCGCACTGCACCAAGGCTTCTCTCCATCAAAGAGCAGCGTCAGCGCCATATGCCTTTAAAGATCTGCAGACACCATCAATACTAAAGAAAATGGAGCAAGCGATTTCAAAGGCCAGACTATAAAACAGCTCTTGGAAAGACTCACATAGTCTGCTTAGTGTGATTATACTGCAGGACATGAGCATAAATTGACATGTTTAATTTTGTTACCCACATTTTTAACAGAACAGAAGCATCAGTTATCATCTGGCTCTTGTCACTTTCATAAAGATTGCTTCCTTAATGTAATCTTTTCTCTGCTGCTCCATTTAATTCACTATGTCACGTGTGTATTGGTGCTAAATCATGTTAGCATTTTATTACCACTGCAAAGCATCTGCCATACTGGTCTCCCTTCAAAGAACTCATTCTGCAGTCATTTCCAGAGGCCGCATCACCGTCCCAGCATTCCCTGCTTCAGGTGGCATAAATCCAAGATTATAGTGCGCAACTGGGGGGGGGGAAGTACATCAGAGTGAGGAAATCCCTGGCAGGAGGATCCCGGCTCAGCATTTTCTCTCCAGCCTGCCACACAGTTTTATTACCTCCAACCGTGCTGACGTTGCTGCCATCCATCATTCTCCCCTCTACAGCAGTCAATGAAAGAAATACTCTGACCTGTGAGTTTACCAAAGGGCAAACATGAAGCCTTGATGGGCCTGATGGTGCGGCTGAATGGTTCACAGTTGTGTCAGCAATGTTTCTTTTCTGCTTCATGTACTTGTAACATTTTACACTTTAGATTAGAGAAGTGATGGCCATGTTATAATCAGATCAGAAGACCAGCCCCCAGTTGCGTAAATAATACCACTACTCTTATAGAAGGTTGTTTTGCAGTTTGCTGCATTTATTTATACTACTACTGTCAGTGGTTTTGTATCAGTGCTGCTTATTTTTTAT
>JAZGTJ010002620.1:0-40999 GCA_036877575.1 Botia almorhae
TAATGCATTGCAAATTACAGCAAGAAATTGTAAAATGGCAAAACAGTAAGTTTCTGTATAATTCTGCTGTAAAAAATACAGCAATTTGTTACAGTGTGTGCTTAAATTTTTATCCAAAACTTCACTTGCCTGCAGTTGTCCTTAAGTTAGTTTTTATGCCATTTCCAGATTTTCAGAAACAAACACTAACATACACGATTTAGTAATGTACTGCAGAGTTACAGACATGAAAGTGTCTGCAGTTCTGCTTGTCCAAAGATTTGTTGTGCAGCTGTAAAACGGTTTCTCTCCAAGATGCTGGACTATAAGGTCTCTGGTGTTATTGTAAATGCGGGGAATCTCAGTGTACTCCAAGTTTTGGCTTGGAAGCTGGTATTTTTGGTTGAGGTGAGGTGATGAAGCATTTGCTGGAATACACATTTTTCAACTGTATAAACTGGCACTTGATCCATACATATGAATTCAGCAACAGCTCGGTTCAATTTTCTTGCCTCAGGTGAGTTTTTGTCGTACTTCTTCTGCTGCTGAAAAGCTCAGTAACCGTTGTCTTAGGAGTTCGCTTTGGTGGTTCATGGTCTTCCTCAGCCTGCAGCTGTAAAAGTAAAATATATAGTAATTTTAGTAAAACAATGGGCTGAGTCTGACAAAATGCAACATTAGATTGACACCAGCTAAATAGAACTTTATATATAATATAACTTTTCAGTAAATAACAAACCTCAGCTTTTATAATAAATTTAGATAACATCACTATGATATCCTGTCATGTGTATGATATCAATGTTATAGACGGAAACTGTAGTATTAAAAACACTTTACAAAAAGATTCCATTTAACATGACTTAACAATAAATAAGTATTATATAGCAAATATTTTTTCTTAATTTCAAAATGTATTAATAAATTTTTTTTAATTAAAAGTTGTATCTGTTGACATTACTTAACGCACAATGAACAAACATGAACGATCAAGTGTTTGTATAAAATAACATTAACACAAATTAATTAATGTTCACTCACTGTAACTTGATGTTAGATAATATATGAAGTCAGTCATGTTAATGAACTGTATCTTATTGTAAAGCCTTACCTTACCAACTATACGGGACTGTATTTGACTGTACATTTGACTTGCGATGTTTATTTCAATCCGACATTTAAATTAATATAGGGTATAATTTTTATAACAAAAGCTCTAAATATAAAATGAAATCAAAACTTACCCTTTGAACTTATTAAATGTGGGTGTCGGACTTTGAGGTGTTTTATTAAGTTCGATGTATTTCCTTCTTTTGAGACAAAACTTCGTTGACACCGCTTGCAAATGGGTTTCTGATGATGTTTCTCTATGATGTTGTCCTTGTCATCAGCCGCAAATACAAAATATTTTCACACGTGGCTCTTTCCTCCTTTCTTTTCAAGAAGCATCTGCAGCACCGCTGGTTCCCATGTCCCTGTGCTTTTATTAAGAAGACGCAACAGCACCTTTCGGATAACGCAGCAAGGACCGGGTTGACTGGGTGCTAAGTACCACCGATACTTAAGAAAGCCTGGTACCGTAACATTTACATTTTTTTAGTACCGACTTGGTACCAAAGTACCGGGTCTTTTGACAACACTAGTTTGCTGACATATTTAATTTGCTCCAATCTTTTAAATCTTTTTATAGTAAAATATTTTTGAGTGGCTTGTATTTGTGACCATTACAAAACAAGCTTATAATTTGTGGACTGCCATGTGCATATTTACATCTACTGCAGGCATTTGTGGGACATTTTAATACTGTTTTAATTTTATACAAAACTATTATTGAATAAAGTAGCACAACAGACAGCCAAAGGCTCTCTTTGGCCAATACTAACTCTACAGAAAAGTCAGTATTGATGTTCTGTGTAAATGCTTGGTTATTACTATTACATTAGTAAAAGTTGGCCAAAACCAAAAGTTGTCCAGAACCACACTCAGACACTACACAAAGAATACTACACATCAATCCAATATCACTACTTATTTACCCCTCAGTTTTTCACCATAGCAACAAGAAGTAAATTGCAGCTAATTAGCTAACAGAACACTGCTAATTTTAGAACCATGATAGAAGATGCCAAGACAAAGCGGAAAATTTTGTCCTTCGTAACCAGTAGGGTTGGGTCTTGGTCCAACAAATTGTATTTTTCATCCAATTCAACCCTTTTACCCAGTTACAGAAACTCCAGAATTCAATGAACTCAATGAAGTCATTTCATTGACTTTCTCGTAAAAACATACTGCAAGGCTGAATTTCTTGAAGACACTGTGCAACAGACACATTGATATTTTCATGCAGATAAATCTGCCAGATTTGAAGAGGTTTTTAGAGCAGGCAGTATGTCTCTACTTAAAAGATCACGGAACTGGCATAAGGCTTAGAGCTTATTCAGTGAATACACTGCCAGACTCTACACAATGTTATTACTTAAACATCTTGCCCACTGTGGCCCTGTGCAAGAGTCACCTTTTCCCATTTGGGAAAGAACTTTAATATGTCACTGAGATAGATGTACAGATAAAATAACTTTTGGAAAATATGTTCTGAGTTTATCCATCAAGGGCAAGATGCTTAAGACTCAAATCTACCTAATAGTAAAATTACAAGCAAGACTAAACTGTCGTTTTGTCAATCTATTTAATTATCTGTAGTCGGTGGTTCAGCAAACAAAATAATCCAGATAAAAAAAGTAGTTTTATTTATTCATTTAGCATTTGCATTTCACTATCTGTGTATTTATGTAACTGTTTTTCTTTGTAAAAACTTATGATACATGCCAACTTACCTCTGATAACTGGGCCCTGTAGTGAGACTTATTGCACTGCAAGAGCTGAGCAGCTAGATTACAGTCTTTTCTGTATAAGTCCTATCGAGAATAGTGGTACAAAAAGAATGTTAGGTAATAGCAAATAGGCTTCCAATGTGTCCCTTTTTAGCCTCAGTGTGTATAACGTATATTGTCATGATGTCACTTACATTATCCTCTCTCAGTTTCTCAATGGTCATCTTAGCTTCCATTAGGTGATTGTTAAGGACGATGATTTCTCTGCTGAGAGCCCGTTTCTCATCATCATGGTGTTGTGACTGGTCAAAGAAGCACATTTTTTAGAAAAAACATATCATTTTGCACAATATGCCTTTGCAATGCCATAGTCCTAAATATCCACACAGTTGTGGGTCTCCATTTTTTAGGGTTAAGGCACTAAAAGTTGACATGGCTAATGTAAAGTTCTAGAAGAATTTGTGAAATCACAAATATTAAATTATGTTGTCATGGTAACACATCAACTTTAAAACTACATTCAGGTGTTTTTGAGCATGCTTAAAATGGGATGAAAAGGTTAGAAATAGGTGTGGTGGGAGGTCTGGAATGATGATGACCTACACTCACCAAACTTGGTACATGTTTTGTCCTCATCAAGCTGGACAATGAATAAAATTACATTCTATAGTTCTGCCCAACAGGAAGTCAGCCATTTTGGATTGAATGTGGATTTTCTGACAATTCCAGGCTCATAATGTTTAAATACTCCTACTAGGGAATTTATGAGATTCCAGATTTGGCAAATACCATGCCAAGACACTGAGGATGCTAAATTGTGAAGGGATTTTTGATATATTAATACTAAATTAATGGCAAAAACAGAAACAGGAAGTAGCTCATATCTGCTGTGTGAATTGAGTGATTTTGTTCAGACTTAAGCCGTGCATTTGGACCTGGGGACTGTTGACATAGATGTGGCTATTGCGAGTGATAGTCAAAACACCATCAATTGGCAGAAGGAAGTGTGTGACTTACATTTACATTTATTAATTTAGCAGATGACTTACAAAAGGCGAAAGCATTAAATATTTTGTCTTAAGAACCAACAAGCCAAGTCTACAAAGCTACATTTACAAGTGGAATTTACAATTCAATCAGTTATTAAAGAAGTACTTGTAGTAACATTAGTAGAACATTTTTCTGACATTATACATCATATCAAAAACATTATTCATAAGTAGTTAGTGCAATGTTTTAAAAATGTTACAAAATTAAAAATTATTTGTAAAATGTCTAACCAAACAATGTTAATACAACGTTTAAAAAACTGGACATTTTAAACATTCATTACACTTTTAAAATAATGTCTTGGTTACATATCTAATCTGACCCCTGATGGAGGGAACGAGATCGACCTTGGAAAATCGATCGCTTTGCTTTTTATATGAATGCCAATGAAAACTGTCCTTTAAAAATAAGTGGCAATAGAAATTGGTGAGTGGAAATTGCATGCCAATCTCTGCCCCAGATATCTGGGTATTAAAAGGGAGATGGTGTGCACCATTTATTTATGTTTGTGCTGAGGAGCAGAGACAGCGAACGAAGGTAACATATGTAACCAAGACATTCCCTTTCTCTTAATCACTTGACTTTGTGTCAATGTAGTGACACTAGGGATCCCTATACTAAGCACCACAAGTGCTGAACTGCGCTATGGATCTCCCAAATCGTCTTTGGGGCTTTCTGATGCTCCCTTGTGTGCAGCCGCAACAGAAGGTGTAGCACAGGAAAAATGAAGTGGTTCTTTGCTTCTTACATAAGAAAGAAACCGCAACCACAACATCATAGTGAGAATGTGAACCTTCAACAAATGCCGCCTCTGCATGGGCATGGCCCAAATATCTAAGGCAGAGATTGTGACTGACTGAGGGACAGAGATATCAGCCGCAACCAGAAGCATATGCACAGAAAGGCATGATGACATCTGTTAGAAATTTACTCTTTTAGAGAAAATTTTGCTCTTTTACTTGACCGACACTCTCAGGGAAACTCTATGCACTTATCTGTGCCAGGAAGAAAGAGAGACAGCTGAAAGATGTTGTAAATCCAGTCAAATGAAATCAAGTAAAGCTACAACACTTTACTATATGTTTCATATAAAATGTATAATAAAAAATGCACCACTCAATCAGTTTTGTTCTTCTGAGCAGATGCAATGCATGTGTTACAGAGGAGGCTCCCGCACCGCCTCCTCCACACCACCAAAAGGAACCCTCACCCAAATATTAACTCATTCCAATCTGGACTACATTTCCCATAATCCTCCATACCTGGGACCGACCACACCTATACACGCCTGCACCTCATTACACTCATACACACATAAGCACCACACATGTTATCACTCTCTGTGAAGTCTTGATTTGCCCTGGCTGTCATTACTAAGAATTTATTCTTGCATTGTTGGATTACCGTGGTGACCTTGGACTGTTTATCGTTTTGGATTGTTCTCTGTCTGCCAATGTCTTGGATTGTTTATCGGACTCTGATTGTTTGCTGCCTGTTCTGACATCTGCCTGTATTACGATTACTGCCTTTGCCTTATCTATGTTGAACCTGTTATTGTTGTTATTTGACCCTGGACTGTTTGTTATTCGATATTAAAAGCTACAAATGGATCCGCATGCCTCTGACCCTTTGTTACAGAATTCCTATAAACATTTTCAGATTAAATTACCCACCAAAAAACTACATTCTGACAACTACATAGTACAAGCACATAGTACACATTATCTATCTTATAATTAGAAGTGTCACTTCTAAATTTGGCCTTTGATGGCCAAATGTACTTCTGGGTTATTAATGATGTATGCCATTATTGACATGATTGTTTGCTAAGAACATCTTGTATGTAACATCTTGTATGCATTTTTATTTCAAATTAGTTTGGTTATGCAATTGAAAGCGATAGGCAGGGAAATTATTTGTTTAAATTAAATTAATTTGTTTAAAGTTTCACATTAACAAACAGGCTGTGATGCAGATTTATATTGTAAAAAACATTTACTATCATATTGTCATGTTAATGCAGACAGGGTGTTTTTAATTGGCTATAATTAACGTCAGCTGCATCTTTTGGTGTCATGATTTAAATATCATGTTTTGATATTTAAATCAACTCACACTGATGTTGCAGTACTTTTGTACATTTAACACATAACAAATTGTCACGCCAAAAATGAGTACACATGCGAACCTAAGTGTGGACAGCAATTAAAACGTTTTCATCTAAAAACACTTTAAAATGGACAAAGGCAAATTAGTGCTCATAAACACAGATGCGAACATCATTTACACATTAAAACATATACAGACACACACCAGTGCATGCACGCTCACACAGACAAAACTAACACTTATATGTGCCAGGCTTTAAAAAGTGTGGCTGATATGTACACTCACATTTCTGTGAATTTTATCCTCCAAGTCCTGGTTGATCCTCTGCAGTGCTGAGTAGCTGCTCTGTATTCTGTGGTAGACATTACCAAAAACAATTTTTTTTTTAATTTTTTTAATTTAGCACACAGGAAGGTCTTAAAGGCTTTCTTTGTTTCCTTTGACACATCAGATAGTTAATCCTTGTTGCCAAATCTTTTGCCAGTGCACGTTCATCATTTTCCAAATTATATATATATATTTACAGAATCTACCACAATCTCAATTTTCAGCATTTTTTTATGTGGACTGAGGACCACCCCAGCATATGCCCATACAAGAAGTGGATAACTGCACACTTTGCATTGTCCAGCAGATGCAAGTGAAGCAATTCTTTGTCCCAATTTGCAAGAATAATCAGAGCATTTCATGCCACAGTATGTTACAAATAAGCCAAAAGTTTCCAGATGTTCGTAGATTTCTTTACTCTACCGTAGAGTTTTTTGTGTCTAATATTACCCACAACCTTTGTGCAATGAACGAGTAGTTTGTGATGACAGTAGGATTAAACAACACAATTTGAGAGTGAGTAAATAGTGACAAACTTTTAATTTTTAGGTAAAGTAACCCTTTAAAGCAAAAGGAAGGCATGCCAATTTAATGCCATCTAAAAAATTCTTATTTGTAATGCTGTAGGAGCATTTTAACACATGGTTTTACACTTTTGGATCCTTACTGTACTTACTGAGCATATTATAAATAGGCAAACTGGAATGAAGCCCATTACCATAACTTACTTTGAGCAACTTTACAGTAAAAAGTGTTGGCTGCCATGTTACCATAAGATTACCATAAGATCACACTTGCATTGTGCTAGATCTGAAAGGGCAGTGCAATAAAAGATACACATGCTTCTTACCGACGTAGTTTGTCAGTGAATTTGTCGAGCTCCTCCTGTGCCCGTCGCAGCTCAGTCTCTAAGTACTGTCTTGTGGAGTCAAACTCACGCTCTAAAAGCTCCAGCTTATGAGTGGTGTAGGAGAGACGCTTCCGCAGGTCCTCCTTCTGTTCCTGCAGAGAGCTGCACATAGTTGCATGTAATTAATCTATTTATTAATCTATTTAGAACAATACAATTTTCACCTCGGTTTTTAAGAGTGTTTTTATAAATTAGGCTTACTAACCTTTTTTTTGAAACCCTAACTTAAATTTTATTTTTCCCATTTCCCACACTGATTCTTAGTCATAAGGCCACTGCTATGTACATGTAGTTTAGATCAAAACAAGAGAGAGAGATGAACTGGGTTGTTTAAGGTAAAGAATCACTGAATCACTAAAAAGATTTAACCATTAAACCCTTAATGGTTTATTAGTAATAGACCGGAGCATGGAAAATTCCACTTTGTTGTGTGCTAATACAGAAGGGTGGCTTTGAACATGTCAGACTAACAGAAATGTGTCTGTGTGACAGTGTAACATATATGACCATTATATTTAAGATTTATGATAAATACATTTGAAACTGAGTTTACACAAAGGTAGGTGAAACACAGCAGAGCACACATCACATATTACACAGTATTATCACTTGTACTCAATACAGACATGCAAAAATACAAGGCAACAAGCCTGATTAAAGGGAAGACTGGATTTCCAAAATTTACTGTTGTGATACTACAGTACTACATGGTACAGTGATAGTATCAAATGGTAATGTCAAATCAAATGTAAATTAAAATACATTATACTTGGTACAAAATCGTTACCATAAGCTTATATGATAGTATTTACTTGGTACTACAAGAAAGTGCACAGTAACATGGTATTATCATGATAACTTTTTTGAAAATGAACTTGAACAAAATGCTCAACTGGTCACTGTATGATTTTTTTTTAATTTAATTTTTTTTTTAGTGTGTAATAAAGCTGTTTGTACATGTAAACAGGCACCAAATTACAAAGTCCATGCCAAAGTTATTAATATTGTCTCTAAGAGAAATCACTTTTTTTAACTTCAGAAAATGCCTGGGCTGTAGTCCTGCAGTTACTTCCATAACGCATCTAGGTAGACACGTTGTCAATGTATCCATGGTGATCACCTTTCTTCTGGGGATCAGACCCATCTAAAAACCCAATGGTACAAGTCAGGTCACCCCCATGGCCCTTCGTTTTTCCTCATCTGAAATAAGTGTGCTTGTACAAGACAGACCTAAACCAGAGGGCTACTCATGTATCCTGTGTCTAAGTTCAGCACTGGGACAGTTGGGAAATAATGGAAAAGAATAGAGCATGGCTCTATTACCAACTGGGCACCGAAACTTGGTGTCATTGCCAGGTGAAACTAGACCACAGCCTTATTAGATGAGGTGGAAGATGAGGTGGAAGATGGCTTCCAACGAATGCCAGTCGTTCTAGGAATTCTCTCCGATGCCTCGGCCTGCCATTGCTTTAACCTCTGCAGTTCAGCAGAGGGAGAGGAGGGAAGCGCTACTGAGTTAACATTGATGGGGATATTTAAAGCTACAGGTTCCATAGTGTAAGAGTAATCTAAGGTTTCTTCAGATGAAGGATAAAGATTCTAAGGCTATGATGGCGTATTATATAGCAGTGGGGTCCCAGCTCTGTTGTCTTGAGCTCATTGACCAGTGCAATTTTAGACTGCACTGCTGTTATGTCTTCAGGACTGTTCGTCAGTTACAGCAGTTACTGATGCAATGTCTAGTGAACTTTGATCATAAGGGAACCCCCAGTATTGTCCAACCAGTAGTAATATTTGTTTTTTGTTCATAGCTCTCGTGACCAAAGTATGGAAAAGCTCATTAAAGTAAATGAGGATGAATCACTTTATTGTTTTCACTTCATTATTTTCCTACAAAGTCACTTTGCATAAAAGCATAAATGTAAACGCAAAAAGGTGACTAAACTGTGTGCCTTAATGACTTTTACTTGATGCTTTGTTAGTTTTGCAACAATCAACTGTGTACTTGATTACTCTACCCAGGCATTATTTTACATGTTCTCAATGATCACAACAGGCATGCCAAACTGACCAATCAGCATGGGCTATGCATTTAGGAGGCACTTTAAAGAAACAGGCACCACAACAGTGTTTCAGACAGAGGGTTTTAAGAGGTGCTGCAAAAATGCACAATATAATTTTTTTTAATTTGAATCACATATATGTATCCTAGCAGATGCCAATAATACAATTACTACAATTTGTAATTGAATAATTAAATGAATAATTATTTAATATTTAAGATTATTAAAAATGATTCATGAGCATAATAGGTGATCTTTAAATCGCAAAACGAAACATTTCCTTTGTACATTACATTTATGAATAAATGTAATATTATTCATTACATTTATGCATTTGGCATAGACTTATAACTTAGGCTACCAGTTGAGCTACAGGAACATTATCTTAGTATTACCTTTACCTTATCTGAGTATTTATCGTATTATATTACATTGATACAGCATATGTCAAGTGGACTAAAACCCTTTTAATATTTTAACATTAAAGAAGACAAAAATCTATTTAAAAGTGTAGGTATAATATAAATTTAAAGAGTACTTGGGTGTTAATTTGGTTGTATTCAACTGAGTTGAAAACTACTGGCAGCAGTTTTTAGCAACATTCCATTATTGAATGAGTACAAAAAAATCACTGTTCAAATCTGATTTATTAATATTTAACATGTATTGTTTTAAGAGAGGGGGTCAAAAACATTTTCAGAACTTAAAAATAGAACAAAAACTACAATCGTTTACAAATTATCTTTACAGCTGCAATCCGTAACTTTTGCAACTCAATCACCATCTCTCTGTAAGGACAAGATACAAATGCTCCAGCATCCTCAGCACCCATACACACAAAACAGTAGCCGGGTGATATTCAAACTGACATTTCCCGTGAAATCTGACCTGACAGTTTAAAATATAAATTATTATTGTAAGTTTACTGTTGCAAATTGGGGTAACGTGTAAGGACAGCATTTTGAACACTGACTGGTCGTGCACTTGTTCAATTTGTTCAACTGATTTTTGTTCTTTTTTGGTTAAAATATTTTAACAATTTAACAAACAAGTCACAAGTGTGTACAATGGCACATTCACTGGTCAAAAGCCTCTTTCATACAGTAATCATGGTAAATTACCCTAAAATTACCAGAATGACTTTACAATTCACACATTAGTACCAAAATACTCTGTGATGCCATTAACTAAAAGTGAGCTCTAAACAGCTGTATCCTCTGCCAGTGCTGTGCTTGAAAACACGACTGGGTATGACTTTGTATCTAAATAAATACAGTCCTTTTTTGCTTTTTGTTTCATTTTGAGGCAGATGTTTACATTCACGCAATTACTCTTAATATCATATTAAACTACTTTTTTGACTTGCATAAAGAGCATGCATCACAATGACTGCCCCAAAACAGACTCTTTTGTCAGCGTGTTCTGTGCACATATCTATAATCCTGTTTTGTGTTCACGCATAGCGTCACACTGGTAATTTACTGTTAATGTTACAGACTTTCTTACTGATAAATTGCCAGGACTTTTCAAAAGGTCCTGTTTACAAATTATCAGTAATTTACTGGTAATTTACCAGGAAAGACTGTATGTGTGAAAGGGATTATTGTTTAAAAGCGGGGGTGTCCAATCCTGGACCAGGAGGACCAGTGTGCTGAAGAGTTTAGCTTCTATCCCAATTAAATTCACCTAAACTAGCTAATCAATGGGTAACTAAGCAGACTAAAAAAAAAACTTCTAGGCGGTTGTATTGAGGCAATTTAGAGCTAATCTCTTCTGGATAGTGGCCCACCAGGACAGAGATTGGACATCCCTAGCTGCATTAATAATAAGGTTGAGTTCAGTGATCTATGACAGATGCAGATGGTTGATGAGATGACTAAAGTGGGTGCATGGCAAGGTTTAAAAGGCGTCTTACCTTTTTTTCTGATGTTTACAACCATTTCGAGAGGTTTTAAGAGCCGTTTTCCCAATATATATCTTTTTCATGTTTTTTTGCAGTAGGCCACCTCTCAAGGTTTGTGCTTAAATTATTTGCTCCCTAACAGGGATCCCACTTAATTTCTGTTGAGTCTGTTTCCTCTTCTATGCACCCCTGACAGACCACTTGAGATCCTGCCAACAGAACAAAGAAATTTCAGGTGGCGGCAAGCACTCGTTACAGAAAGATACTGACTGCAGTAAAGATAATAGTCTCCATATTAAAGTTGTTAACATCATAAGACATTGTCATGAAGCTGTAACTTTTTTACTTGCTGAATATGTACCCCTGAATCATAATCATAAATATGTACACTGAATTTGCGCTGGTCAGACTAAACATTGAGAATGCAATTTAAATGATTTTATAAACTCAATAAACAATATAGCAATTCTCTACTTCTTGTACCTGCATCTGACATCAGACTGTGGTAGATTTAGCATCTGACAACATCCACAACAATTCATCAACACCTACTCTACCTTATCACTTACAAAGCCCAGCAGCAGGTCTGTGATCAGCAAAATGGTAATCAAGCCACATCAGACATTTTAAGGGATCTAAAGCTTGCATTAGTTGTTTTTAAAATGGTGCTGCTAGATGGCACCAGAGGGAAAATTCTAGAACATTTTTATTACTTTTTACCTGAATGAACAACTGTTGATAATCATAAATTCAAAGTCACATTGAAATTTCATTTATATTATCTTTAAAACCCATATTTACAATTATTCATTTAGTAGACACTTTTATCCAAAGTGAGTTACAAAGAGAGCATCTATCATTTTGCCCTAATAACCAAGAAATCTACAGCCAACAAGCCTAGACTACAATATGAAGTATACTGTACAATTAAATTAGTATAACAACGTATTGACCTTTTCTTTTAATCTTGTCTGTCAATTTGGGAACATTTAGATTACTTTCAGGTGCTTTGCACAAGTTGAAATTTTGCTTTCACTGACAATGGAGTAGTCAGTGATATAATTGTTTATAAAGTTGCATTGCATCCTGAGTTTATCAGAGCAAAAGTTTATCTGCCAAACAGATAAGCCACGTCTGTAGGCACACATGGTACAATACATAACACCAATACAAAGCCATTTGTGACAAAGGGTCAGAATGGGGTGGAAAAGTATATAAATATAGCGAATATATAAATGTTTTTTTGCAAAAAAACAATAATTATAAAGTGAACTATAGGAAACATATTAAAATACTTTACAAATAGTAATACAACGCATGATCTCTTTAAGCTATCACTCAATATGGTGGCTAGCTAGTTTTGTGGTTATTGATGAACCTTGCAAGAAGTTAATATTAAGTAAATATTAGTTTAATAATTTTTTCCTCCAATAAGATGTGTTGGTTATCACAATTTTAAGAAATATCCAATGTTTTGTAACAGGATTAAATGCAAAATGCCAGACACAGCTTGAATGAAATAATCAGAATTAAGACAATAATAATAAATAAGACAATGAAATAATCAGTTCTACAGATTGACATAGAATTCTGATTGGATACAGTAGAAAAGGTCAACACCCCTGATGTGAGAGAGGCCAAAATAAGGATTTTAATGTTTAAAATCAGTTTTTGTATTTTGTTAGATAGTGGTTTAACTAATATATCTAGTTCTCACTACAAAAAAGGGTGCTTAAAAGCAAGTAATAGGACACCGAAGTGTACCTATTTGTGGAAAGTGCATTTAATTTTTGTACTTCATTTAGACTATATCACCTGTGAATAGAGAGGAACTTTGAGTTTTGCTGTGGATTCCCCCAACCCCTGAATCATAATTCACGCTTGCTTTACGCTCCCCTCTGAATCACTGCAGGAAGTCAATGTAACACCCTCACCCTAAATCCTCACTCACAACCACAAGGGGCAAGTTTACTCCCACAACATGTCATGGGAAGTCAATGTATCTATTAATGTGTATTTTAAATGAATAAGATATTGATGGCTTTTAATTTTTATCCACTACATATAACACAGTTTTGTTAGCGCCATGCTAGTCGGTTAGCTTCTGTATTCACTGTCTCTTTTCCTCTATTTGAAATTTATCAAACAACTGTGGTAAGTCAGAATAAATCAACAAACATGAGTCAAGGCATCTCCTGTTATTGTTACATGCACTCTTTGCCACATGTTTAGTGTAGTTTTCTCTGTCAGGGTTTTACATGTGATAAATGCAGGTAAATGGTTATGCTGATGGAAACACCAGAATTAGAAACACACATACAATTTGTATACAGACCACCAGGGCACCACAGCCTTTATCAAAGAATTTGCAGATTTTTTTATCAGAAGTAGTATTGGCCTTAGATAAAGTTCTAAATTATTTTAACATCCACATTGGTAAAGAAAAGGTGCATTGGGATTGGAAGACATTTTAAACTCTTTAATTCGAGTTTCACAACATGTCAGGACCCACTTATTGTTGTAATCATACTTCAAAGATAAACAAAGACTATAGACTACAAAGATAAATGACAGCAGTCCAATGCTTACGCGCACTGTAAAGAAAGTATCCTAGAAAATAGAGTTTAGCTGGTAGCAAACAAAACTAGGTATTCCAGACATCATGGAATACTCTACAACCCTAGGTATTTATTTGACACAGTGGCTAAATTAACAAAAAACAACCGCTTCAGACAGTTGTCAACATCATAGCAGTGATGATTTTCTAAATTTCTTTAATAACAAAATGGATACTGTCAGAAAAAAATTATAAACATGCAATTGTCTGCTACACAATCACATCAAACAATGCATTGGTTTGCCCAAGGAGAAACTCTAGTTATTCACTACTATAGGTAAGGATGAACTACTATAGGTAAGATAAAAAATAATTAATCTAAATCAACAACATCATTGGTGTTGGGATAGGTCCCAAAAACTTACAAAATGGGTGTTAAAAACAACTTGACCCAAGGGAACTAGTCTTCTTAAATCTAATCTTAAATCTACCTTTAATTTAAAAAATACTTAAAAGGTGTTGTCCTCACAGATATGTTCTTTCCTGGAAAGAAATGGTATCTGCGAAATAAGAATTTAGACCATATCATAGTACATGAGATGCTCTCATCTGAGTGACAAATGATTTGATCCTGTTAGCTGATCATGGCTGATCATCAACTCTTCGAATGTTCCACAGGGCTTAGTGCTTGGGACTCTGCTTTTCACCCTGTATACCTCTAGGAGCAATTATTATGAGTAGTTAGTTTTCACTGCTAGGCTGACGATATTTAGCTGTATATTTCTTCAAGACCAGGCGAAACACATAAATTCACCAAACTGACAGTTTGATATTAAACTAGTAACTTATTGACTAACAACTTTCTACTACTAAATTCAGTCAAAACAAAAGTTTTAATCATCGCACCAAAATCTTACATAACAACCTGTCCTATGTCATAGCAATTTGTCCTTTGAAAGCCACATTTTCAGTATTTGTAAAACTGTGTTTTCATCTTAAAAATATTCAAAAACTGTGACACATGCTGTCTATGTCAGACACCAATGTCATGCATTCATGCCATCAATACTTGATTACTATGATGCCTTACTGGGTGGTTGCCCTGCAGGTTTAACCAGGGTCTTTGCCCATAACAAAAGATGTACTAGTTCTACTCTGTCTGTCTGTCTTTCATTTATCCAAGGACTTTATTAATCTTCCCATTATCTATTTACCTACCTCAAGCTCAATTAGATTCTGCAACAAGTTGTATTCTCTGCCTAATCACTGCAGTGTGATGTTATAGGTGCAATTGGTAACATTATACCTCTGTTGCCATCACTGTTTGTAACAACCACTCTTTCTTTGTACATTTTCTCAGTGCCTCACATTTGTCACAAAATCAGACTCAACAGTTTTACATCAATAAAAAAATAATTCATTTTTATTATAAGCCCTAGGTTTATTTAACCAAGAAAATTGAGGACTGCAGAATAGACATGAGAGAAGGAGAACTGGCCATCCTGGTTTTTCTTCATCTATACATCATTGGAGTTTTGGTTCCTAGCTACTGTGGCCTTGTTGGCTTGCTTACTAAGAGACTGCTGACATTTTGCTTGGCTTAGGCTTTTGTAAATTGTTAATATTGCTTTTAACAGCGTAATCTCCACTCACAGTCTTAAAGCCTTTACTATTTCACTTTTTTTTACTATTCATTCTTTTTTCTTATGCAATATTCAGATATTTTATGATATTATTGCAAATTCCTCGTGTATATTATACACTTTTATACTGTACATTATACTAAACTCTATTTAACTAAAATTCTATTCAATTTTATCCTCTTTCTATGAGTTATCTCCATGTAACCTGGAATGACATATCTTGCTTAATATGATAGGCCCTACCTATCATTTATCATGTTAACTGACTAAATGTTGTATAATCTGTCTGGATACATTACCTTCTCATAAACCACTGAGATAGGCATGAGCTGTTGCATGCAATGACAGGTATTTCAGATGCATGTCCATTTCTTCATATGGTTCAGATGTGTTAATCAGATAATCAGTCAACTTTACATTCATAAACTGATTACAATTTTGGAATCGCTAATTAGTTTTACTAATATGAAAAATAAAATTTGCCATAATATCATGTATTCTGTGTATACATATTTCATATTTTCCGGTTTTCTGTCTTTCTTTTAATTATATGTAAAACTTGCTTTGAAACAATGCAACACTGTGTTATGTAAATAAATCTGAATTGAGTGTGATTGCAGAGTTACTTATAGTTAGCACAATGTCTAACATAGAGTATCGAAATAAAGTGTAACCCAAATGGCTTCCCGAAGACAAAGAATCTGGTGACATTTAATTCAGGTGCCTTTTTACTGTCTCTATGGTGCACCTCATCACATTACCTGACCCTTTAAATTATTACATTTTTAAAATTATGTTAAAATAGTTTACGTTTAAAGACAAGTAAGCCTTTTTTGGGAACATAAGGATATTTTACATTGTGACATTATTGTTATGACAACTGGGCATGTCTCCCACATTTTTTTAAGTATTTATAGTATTCATAGTGTATTTTACTTTATACTTGCCTACAATTAGTATTGATTAAAGTTAATGCATGGCCAGGAACGGGTTTGTGTGTTATAGGAATGTGTGTGTGTGTGCTGTTCCTAATGCATCTAATTTCTTATATTTTCTTTAGAAAAATGACCTAGACATGTCTTTTTAGAGGCATTTTAAGATTCACCCATTTATGTACAACATTTTGTAGACTTGTAGGAATGTTGTGAATAAAAAGTGAACAGACCTTAAGTCCAAGATCAAGAAGAAACAATTTCAGCATGTTACATCAGATTTGCTGAACTGAGAGGCAAGGGCCATGCTGACTGTGTGCAATAAATTAAAATAATAATCAGTGTTTTACCTTTCGTTTACATGTCTTGCCTGTTAGCCCTTATAAATCTACATATTGCCCTAACAGTCATTACTGACCTCATGATTCAGAGCTTAGATTTAGCATACCCTTAATCAATGTAATGCAGTAATTTCATCTACTGAACTATGGAACTGTTTTTCTTAACAATCAATTGCTTTATAACTATGTATCAATTATACAACTTAATTACAGGCATTTTAGGAGTTACCCATTTATATACAAAAAGACCATATGGTAAAGACCATATGGCTTTAAGCAGACACATTTATACAAATCAACTTTCAAAAATGAAGAAAACAATGAAGATTGTTAAGCATTCACAGTCAAAATCTTGTGAGCATGTAAATTGAGCGTAAATGTGACTACCATGACTACCAAAACATTCTTCTGTGTATTCTTCTACTTTTGTATTCTATTTTTAACAACTTATTTTATTCTTTGTGATCAAATTTATTCAGATCAGATACAGATGTTTAAAAAGGCAAGAAATGTTTTTTGTAATGAATGTTGAACTACTGGTTTGCAAACGTGTTGGCAAACTGAGCTTCTTCGCCATTCACAGCGATCCACAATGACAAGGGTTCTTGGAGCATGTCATATATGCATGGAGCCCTTGCAAGCACCTTTTTCATTATTGCTTTTTATTTCTCTTAGCCACACAAAGTCTATCCAGCTGGAAGCCATTGGCATTGCTTGAAACTATCTATTAATAATCTATTATCTATTAATAATTGATGTAAGGGAGGGGGAACCCCTAATAAATCCATCTAACCTCCCCCACAGAGCTTGAGTCATACCTTTCCCCCACATGACTTATATACTATAATATACAGCGACAGCTTTAAATGCTTATCTTCCACATAAATAATTATCCAAGCTCCATTTCAATGATAGTGACAGCAGATGCATGTCTTGGACATTTTGTAATCAACAGAAATGCGCTGGTCATTTTAACAATGAAAATATGCCCTGCAAATCTTCTCTCATTAATCGTTCTACAAAACAAAGAGCTGTTTGTATGGGACAGTGGGAAAGGATACATGCACATTGTGCAACATAAATAAAAATACTCAATAACAGACTTGGACGTGTTCTGCAACACATTAGCAACAAAACAAGACATTCTGCATACAGAAGAGAATTCAAATTTTTAATTGGACGATAGACGGCAATCCTGTATCCTACATCATACTGAGGCTACATTCCTGCTGCAGTCCTGCTTTAAAGAGGCAGTAGAAAACGTTAACCGTGAACAGAAAATGTAAATAGGGAGCGAGTGGGATAAAGAAACAGAAAATTACAGAAAGTGAAGCTGCTTACCTTATGGTCTGCATCTCCTCATCCAAAACCTGGAAATGAAGAATCTACTGAAACGAACGAGCGGCTGGTTGTCAAAGCTGCCAAGACATCACTGCGCAGTCACATACAGGCACACAGATGCTCTCTCTCTCCTTCTCTCTCTCTCTCTGTCACGATCTCCTTCTGTCTTGCCGTTCTTTACTCACCCTCTCTCTAACCCACAGTGCCAGTACACTTAAGCGCTGATCTAATGTATGAAGTGAAATGTTGATAGATTAGGTGCGAATGGAAAGCGCAGTCGCGGCCAGAATGCAGATACACAACATCATACACACCGCCCACTCTTGTCCTATCTCTTCCCAGAGTGAATTCCGCTCCTCAGATTCACGCAGATCCGCAGGATATGAGTACAGAGACAGCAGACCAGCGAGGGATGAGAAAAGCATGTGATAGAAAAGAATGGGGGTAAAGAGAAAAAAGAAAGAGAGAGTGGTCGTGCTGGTGTGTGTGGGGGGGGGGGGAGGCTATGAAGGAAACAGGTGGGATCATCAGTTGATGAAAAACCTGGAGGAGGAATCCACAGCCACACCAGTTCTCACATTTATTGTGTGCCACACCTCCCAATCCCAAACATGAATACTGTAAGAGTAAAAGTGTCAGAGGAATTTACATTCTCATTCAGATTTAGTGCTACTTTGACCAAGGGACCTGTAAGTTTAAACAAGAAGCATATGATGCAAAAGTGCATAACACATTCAGGCTTGTTTAATATTGTATTGTATAATATTGTAGCCTATTCAGAAAATGTATAGGGTCTTATACTATTTCTGTACAGTTTCTTAAACAAGGTTCAGATTACAGCATTCCTCCAATTAGAGAAACAAAACTGTGTTATAATATTGTATTGGCCAATCCCAAAAAATATGATTTGTTCTAAAATACGACATTTGTGCTATTTGTACACATTATACACTTTTTGGGGGGGGGCAGTTATGCAGTCCAATATGCTGCCAGAAATATAAATAAGTCTTAACATATCATGTCTAAATCATAAATCACTGTCTAACAGCCATTTATCAGATTATTTATATTTCAAGAATAGCAAAAATAATTACTCCAAACGGCTTCTGTTTCTAAACTGCTGCAATGTTTCTGTCTGTGTAATACATGCCATATACATGTCTGTTTACCTCAATGGAAGTTGCCTATCTGAAACATGCAGCCATGCAAATATAGCCTGGTTGTTGCCATCTTTGCTACTTATACTAAAATACTAGGCCACTGTAAATAATGATATAAGAATAAATGTTGAATAGCAAAGATTGTACAGAAAAAAACAGTAAAATAGTGAAAAACAAAGACACGTTGAACAGTAGCAGCTATTGATCAGCTGGCTCCTGTTTGACTGCTGTCTTATGGGTTGTGTTGGAGTAGCACCCTAACTATAAAGGGTACTCGTTCCTTAAAAGCTACACTTTCCTGAGGTGAGCAGTGGCAACTATGGGTCAAGCACAGAGTGATTCCCTTACCATAGAGGATTCCCCGCTCCACTAGAGCTTTAGAGACACTAGTTTTGAGCGGTTGTAGTTAGCTGTTCACCACCTCCCCTTGGATTTCTAGCCCTAGGACAAGTGTGGAGTAACACACTCACTGTCGAGGATCATCCCTTTCCTTTAAGACCCTCAGGAATGGAAAAGGGGACATTAGTTTCAGGTAATTGGGGACAACCATTTTTATCTGCCCTCTGATTTTTGATCCTTGGGGATGTTACTCCGCTCCTCCCAGAGTTTAGCCTAGCCTTTGTGCAGCTGACTCAGTGGCACACTGGTACAGTTAGTATCGCGCTCCCAATATCATCAAACCAGATACAGTGTCAAGTTCTTTTTAAAGGGGAACTTTGGTTCCCTGAGAAAGGGAACAAGACACTGAGCCATTCCTCATGGGTGCCTGTTTACGTCTCCTTCAGACAAAGTTGATGACACGCTCACAGATGGACCTAATGCACATCACTGCTGTGGGCCAAGATTGGCGTGATTAGACATGAGTTTCAGACACCTGTCACACCAAAGGCTTTCCTCTTAGTGTCAAACCAGATGCAGTGTCTCGGGAATGCAATACTAACTGCGCCATGCTGAGGGGAGTGGCTGCCACATGGTCTGTGTTGAAGCAAAAGACATTCTTTTAGATGAAGGTTGTTTCTGGCAACAACTGAAAATCTCACTCTCCGACAAATGGCAAGTTTCATTTGACAGGCACACACACACACTCTTCTCAGGCACACACAGTCTCTCTCCCCCCTCACCGCCCACATTTTTTCAAGCAGTTGCTAAGGTGACAGAAAAAGACTGCATTTTAATCATACAATAAATTAGGGAAACATTTTTTTCTGTTTTACAAATGAATGCTTGAAAAATGTAACAGGTAAACATATTTAAGATGTTAAAAGTTAACACGTTTTTTTAGCGCATCTGCAAATGCCTCACAATGATGCAGAAAATGGTAAAAAAGCATTTTTTGATTACAATTTGCAGAATCACAGAAGTTCAGCATGAGATTATATAATTACACACATTCTGTGTTAGTTATGTAAAATTACATTGATCTAACTAGTAGCACATTGATCTAATTGGATGCAGTGTCCTGATCAGATAGATCAGATCTAATCCATATGGACTAATGAGAATATCTTCCCCCTTAACTGAATTAGTAATTGATCTGATTATTCTTTACACATTCAATTGCTTCTGCTTAAAACAGGAAATAAACAAAGATAAACAATCCCGCGCCATGTTTACACTTAGTATACTGTATGACTTTTTACTGTTGTCTCAAACACCCACATAGAGACCACATAGAATATAAGAGAATATTTTTAATAGTAGAAAAGGGCAGACTTCTTGCTCAGAGGTTGCTCATTCAAAACTCAAGAGGCTTAAGGGTAGGATAGTCAATTTCAGAAAGGCTAGCAATAGCAGCCTAGCTTTGAAAGCATACAATCCCACCCTCCCTTCAAAACGCTCATGTAGCACATGTATAGTTTGACACATTTCACACATACTGTTAAACATACTGTTTTTCCTCTTGGATGAAATGTTTTAGTTGATACTATTATGAATTCTCTGAATGTTAATTAGGGAGTTTGGCATCTTGGCAAATCGTAGCATAGACTATCACATTGTGGAGATCTCTGAATTCTACCATCTAAAACATCTAAAATATGTATTTATTTTGTCTGGTGTGCCTGTTGATTTAACAGCAGAAACATGAAATGCGTTTACCTTAAAAAACTGGTGAACATACAGATGTTCATATATCGAAATAATATCAGATTACATGTGCTGAAATCCAAATGTCTAGAATACTGGATGCTGAATATTATAGCTTCCACAAAAAAAACAGAATTATTATACTGTTTATTCAGCACTATTGCTACAGAGGAGGCTCCCACACCACAAGAGGGACCCCTTACCTGAGTACTAACCAGTTTCAATGTGGACGACATTTCCCATCATCCCTTATACCTGGGACCGACCGCACCCGCACCTGCACCTCATTACACACACACATATAAACCACGCACATACAACAGTTCAGTGCGAAGTCTTGATTTGCCCCGGCTATCATTTCTGAGCGGGTTCCATTGCATTCTTGTTTACCTGTTGTGACCCTTTGACTGTTTATCATTTTTGACTGCTCTCTGCCTGCCCCTGTTTGGATTGTTTACTGGACTCTGATTGTTTGCTGCCTAGATCTTTCCTATAGAATGCTGAAGATAAACATAAGTGAAATTAAATAAATCCAGTATGTTGATGTAGGTCTGAGGCTTCAGGTAATGAATTTGAAAGACATTCTAGAGGACTCTTTGTACATGATGGGCTTTCCTGTAGCTCACTGGTTTGAGCATGGCGTTAACAATGCCAAGGTCATGGGTTCGATCCCAGGGATGGCACATACTCAGAAACAATGTATAGTACAATGCAATGTAAGTCGCTTTGGATAAAAGCGTCTGCCAAATGCATAAACGATGTAAGTGATGGCTGTCTCTTGTTTAATTTTAACTTCCCAGATTTCATCCTGCCTTTTCACACAGTCAATGTTCATCTTCAGGTAGGCCTTTCCAACAGTCTCTGTATCTCCTTATTCTTCATGTCTATTGATTGTAGGATCAGAACTTTAAGAAAGATCCACATTCCTTGGCTGCTGTTGAGGATTCCTGGACATGATCTGAACCTGAAGATTTCTGCCTGCTACGGCACCACAAATAGATTGGCAGGATGGAGCATTTGACTGCTCATTTCATTCAGAAACTGTGGAAACTTCAGTTTGGTTATTATGTGCAGGTGTGAAAAGGGAACAGCTGACTTCCGGTTCCTGTCTGCTTTGCTGCAAGTGATCTTTCTTGTATTTGGTTTATCTTCCAAACTTTGGAATAGTCTTCCCAGTGTTGTCCGGGAGGCAGACACTATGTAAATTTTAATCTAGATTAAAACCCACCTCTTTAATATAGTCTAAACATAGTCATATGGATTTATCACTCAAATCCCTTAAGGGATTATTAGGCTGCATGAATTAGGTAAACCGGAACTGGGAACACTTCCCACAAAAACAGATGTACTGGCTCCACACTAAATCTGTCTGTCTTTCATTCCCCAAGGTCCTGTAGTCAGCTGGATCCAAGCTCTGAGACCAGATGGTGGGGGACTGGAGTGAATCATCAGGATCATCAGGATTTGATAGACTTCCTTAGTAAACCTACCGTTATATACATGCCTACTTGCTTAGCTTAGTTAGTTTCTATTATTTGTTTCCTGCTTAATCAAAGCAGTGTGATGTTATGGCTGCAATTAGTAACACTATGCCTCACCGTTTCTTTTGGCACGATTTCTCAGTGCCCATCATATTATCAAATATAATTGTAACCATCAGTTTTTCATCAGTAAATAACTATAAATCATTATAATCAACCCTGTTCATATCCAAGACAGTTACAAATTGCAGCTTTAACGTGCCAGAGGAGAACTGGCCTTCCCGGTTGAGCCTGGCTTCTCCCAAGGATTTTCCCCATATATACATCATTGGAGTTTTGGTTCCTTGTTCCTTTTGGCTTTCCTTGCTGGGGGACTGATGTCTAACTTTGCTTAGGGTTTTGTAAATTGTAAAATTCTAAATTATTTTTATTGTGTATATTTTATGTATGTATGTATTCTACTTTTGCATGTTGTATGTAGTTCATGGTACTATTGCAAATCCCTGTCCCATAAGATGATAAATATTATATGCCATATGTAAGCTAGAATGCATATCTTGCTCAATAATTTTGTGGTTTTATTGGTTCAGTCAACCCTTTATTCATAAACATACTATAAACTTAGTATACCTAATTAGTCTTATACATCTCACACATAATATTTGCAATAATACCATTAACATGTTTGAGCTATTTTATGCTATATAAATAAAATTGAATTGAAAAGAACTTGAATTATGACACTACTAGATTGGATGTGTCCTGACCAGAAGTTGTACTCACACCCCTACTGGAGTTCCTTTCTTCCTCCCCAGCGGTCAGTACTACCCCCTGCTGGCAGCTTCTTGCTCTGGTCCAAATCTGAAGTTCTCTGTGGAAGCTGCAAATTCTTGGTGGGCACAGCAATGCTCATTTGATGGTGTTCCTCTGCAGGCAGAAGGTTGCCTCTGAGCTCATGCTATCCAAGCTAGTTGGTTGAAGAAGGTTGTAGAGCTTCATGTCTTCTTGACTGGATTTGGTGCTACAGACTGCAAACTGAATCCATCAGCCTATAAAACTCAGTACTTATGCTAGCCTCAGCAGAGGTTAGAAATTGTCCACAGTATCTAATGCCTAAACTATAAATGAGCATAAATCCCAGATTTTAAAGCATTTACCCCCAATCACTGCCCACCACCTGCATTAGTGTAAAAAAAACATGCATGCTTATTACCAATCTATTGTTGCACTTACATCCCAACAATACTACTTAACCTATTATGATCAACGTAAATTTATGACCATGATCTGTATTTATCAAAGGAAGCCAAAAACAAGCAGTTTAAATTAATACATTTTTAAGTGAGTTTGTCAGGTACAGAATTTGCTTTAGAAGTTTGACCTTAATTAGATGTCCTTCTATTGATGTGCAATAGACATAGTTGCAATAGACATAGTTAGTAGTGTTTTTCTAAAGTTTATTTTTTCCATGTGTGGCACAAGGACTAATTGACAAAGTCAAACCAATAACTTGAAACCATTGATATGTAGCCACCTAGGGCCTCTTAACCCAGGAACTTAGGTTAGATTTTCTCCAAAGGTCACACTAGTTCGTTATTGGAAAAGAAATGGTCAGAGACATAAGCTCCCCATGAAAGCACTTTTATTCAATCAAATAAAATCTGAAGACACTGTAATAAAAATACCCGTTCCCTCACTAAATCATCCAACTCCCCACACTTATAACACTACAAGTTGTACACAAAGCTTGTAACAACAAAATAAACAAAGAAAAAGAAAAAACAACAACAATATAAGTTGGAGTACAATAGAGCCCAACACAAATGGCAACAATAAACAACAAAGACAAAGATTCAGTACAATGCTCAACAAACTATATCACACAATGCCAGGCTGAGGGACAGCTGCTTCAGGCAACCCTGCCAAAAAGAGTCAAACCTCCAAAAGACTGAATCCCACACCTAATACTAACACCCAACCACACCAGTGAAACACTGCACTCAGGTGACAGGACACTCCCACTACCACGGCACCAGGAAACCCACACAAGTGACCCTCGGCTTCTGCATAGAAACACAAGTCAGTTAAACAAAAACAAAATATTAACAAATTAACAAAAACACAAATTATGCAAAATTGATCAGATAAACAAACAATTCAGAATAGAAATAAACCAGACTTTGATTTCAGGATAAGTTAGTAAAAACAAAACACCTTAACAATAGAAATCACTGAAACACACACACAAAAAAAGAAAAGGACAAAAGAAAAGAAAATTGATTCCACCAAACACATTGGCAATGACACAGCGGAACGAAGTGATTGTTTAGGCTCAACCAAATAAGCCAACAAAATTATAGGAGTAACAGCAACACTTAAACTTATCAGGAGCAACAAAGCACAGGAAAAATGAAAAACAACAGGGTGAAACAACAGCATTGCCCAGGTCGCTGCGGAACGCCCGGTCACATTAACTTCACTGTACACTGCATTCTCCGCATGGAGCAGACAATTTCCCTACGTAATGAACACCCTGGTCCGCCGACATCCCCGAACACCAGATATCTCAGACTGAGGATGAGCAACCAGTCAACCCCAATTTAGCCAGCCTTATCGACTCGAATGGTTAGCACACTACCTGATCTATACTTCTCCTGCAACGGTCGAGCCCATTCACAAAAGCCTGAAAGGGGGGGTATTACATTAATGCACATCCCACGACACATCTGATTCACTTAAATACCCTCCTCCACTTCCTTATAGGTCGGCCTATCACTCCTAGCCAATGGGTGACCACTACGCCATACCTCACACTACACGTCAATGCTTTCAAAATTGCATCCATCACAAACAACCAGATAACACACAGAGATGCACTTTTTTGGTTTGAATGTTGAATATGTACATTACAATTTAGGGCAACTGTCTGTTTGGTATTTACATGAGTAAACAAAGCAATTTTTTCTAATAATATCACCTAAGCACATTAATGACCATTCCTCCCACCACTATCATTTGTGAGAAAAGTGATGAGTAATTGTTATCTAGTTGTAATAGTACTGCTTGCGTGGCTAATACTGACACAAGGCACGGTTGCCTTTACCAAGCCGGAGCGTGCTTGTCCTCACTCCCCCACTGGCCTGCGCTATCACAAGTTTTGAGCCAAAACACGTTTACATCATTAACAATGCAACTTTTTGTTTTGAAGAAAATCACATTCGCTAATACACCTAATAGATGTATCATTAATGTCACTTAGCTATTTTTCAGTTGATTGTACAACACAGATTATTACAGAGACAGCTGGCTTGATGAAGGAATTTGCAATTTTACTCGCAATCTATTATTTCATGTTCATCAGCAAGGTGAGAACTAGATATTTATAAACCTAAATATACTCAAATTAATTAAATTAAATTAAAAATGAATCATCCAAGTAGTAATAGAAGGAACGAACCAGGCTTTAGGGGTCAAGCACACTTAAGCGTGGTTCAGAGTGCCTAGTATGAGTACACCCTAAGTGTGCTAGAATAGAATCCAAAGCTAGAAATAGAATCCAAAGCTGTATTGCACTTGAGTCATATTACAAGCAACATATAAAGACAAGCTGTCATGGTCCTGGCTTCATGTCTTGAGTTTTTCTTAGTTCTCGTGCCAGGATCCTGATATCCCCTGTGTTCTGTGTCAGAGCTTGAGGTTTGGATCCTGACTCAATCCTAGTTGTGGTTTTTGTTTCCTGGAGTCAGGATCTAGACTCATACTCTCTGTCATCTGTGGAAGCACATGGCCTTTGTTTGTTTACATTTGCCATGTGCTCTCCAGTTGCATGTTTTGACCCCACCCTCTTGTTTCCTTGTTAATTATCTGATTATCAGTTTATTCCTCCTGTCTGCCCTTGCTTTCCTATTTAATGTCCTTGTGTTTGCTGTCTTGTGCTGTTGTATTGTTTCTCATTCCTGATCTGTTTCTCGTTGTCTTGCATGTATAAAAATCTATAAAATCTTGTCTTGGTTTTCTTCTTGTTTTCAATCTTTCCCCCCTCCCCCCCCCCTTGTAGGTATTTCTGTTTAAATAAAGTAATTTTTGTTAAAAGCCATCTGCAATTGGGTTCTCCCTCACTGCGCTCCTGATACAAGCATATATTTCGTTCCCATGTGATGCCTATAACTCCAGTGACAGAAATAAATATCAAAGATGCTGTTGCACTGTGGCACGTAGAAACGGCAATAGAATGTCACACTATAGTGCACCTTTGTGGTGTTAAAAGATTGACTGTGTATTACAAAGCAATTTGTGGAACAATCTGCGAACCACCATGGGTTGATGTCATCTTCGCACACTATTTTAATACAGTGACAAAGAGTGACATGACGTGACAGATTGCTAATATGTGATGTGACAGTTGTCTAGTACATTTCCATTAACACTGTAGGGTTTTGCTGGAAATGTGGTTGCGAGTACCAAAACTTTACTAGTGTGAGTTCGGATATGGAATGCAGTTGTCACTCTTGTAAATAACGCACCGTGTGTAAACGCACCAAAGACTTAAATACAGAACTGACAACCATATTCTGGTTCTATGTGAACTGCCATATACACTGGAAAAACTGCAAACCTTGGAAAAATATTCAAAGTGCATAGTAAAATAAAAATGTTCAGCCGATGTTTGCTAATAAAAAAATTAACATGAAAAAATGTATTTCAGTGGGCAAAGCAGAGGTCACTGGGTAGCTTGTTTGGCATCATATGACATTCATTTGAATATAACATTAACTTTAATTGTTACGGAGGAGACTCCGGTTCTGCCTCCTCCATGCCAACAGAGGGAGCCTTTACCGGAATACTAATGTAACATGTATCACGCTTCAATTTTGGCTGGGTCCATCTCGACTCCGTCCTCGGACACTATATGGCCCAGATATCTGACTGATGTTTGGAAAAACTTGCACTTTTTAGGTGCTTCAGTCCGTACTCCCTTAGTCGCTTCAGAATTTACAGGAGCCTGGCTTCATGTTCTTCTAATGTCTTCTTCTATGAGATGGTCAATAAAAACCAATACTTCCCTTCGGTTAAAATGGCCCATGCACCTCTTCATTAATCTCTGAAATGTGCTCGGCACATTTGTGACCCTTGTTGCATCCTATTGAACTTCCAAAACTCCAAACGGCACACTAATGCTGTCTTCTGTTTATCCGCCTCCACCATCTCAATCTGGTAAAACCATGACTTTAAATCCATAACTGAAAACCACTTGGAGCCGGTTAGGACCAAGAAGGTCTCCTTCAAATTTGGCAGCGCATACGTGTCCTTTATCGTTTGAGAATTCAGCTTTCTGAAATCAATACACAAGCGTACCTCATTGTTCTTCTTCCTCACCACTACTATCGGAGAGGCGAATGGGGACTCCGACTCTCTGATAACACCAGCGTCGAGGAGTTCTTTGAGGTGACTTCTTACTGCATCTACATCTTGTGGAGGGATGGGCCTTGCACACTGCTTAAGGGCCTGTTGTCATTGAGGTTGATTCGTTGCTTTACCTTATCGGTGTGGTCGTAATCCAAATCGTGCTGCGCAATTACATCTGGCATGGAGTTCACTAGATCTGTTATTCTCTTCCTCCATTCACATGACAGAGGGGAATTACCGAAATCAGGAACAATCTTAGCCTGAGCATGACTCATATTTTCACACAAGGGAGCACTCACTGGGTTTCTCCTTTCAATTACATTTTGGATGGCATGTACTTCGGCCAACACTACTCCTGGGGGAATCATTAAATCAGTTTGCGTCTCATACCTCAGCACTACTAGCTGGTATCTGGACATGGCGCTTTGGTGGCCAATGAGGATTTGGGGCATGCGTGTCAAGTCTGGGACCACTAGAGCCAGTGTTGGAACCTCAGCTTCTGATCCTAAGAACTCCTGCGGAAACTTCAAAGTTAGTTCCACATATCCCAGGTAGGGAACAGCCTGTCGATTGGCCCCTTCAGCTTCCAACAGGTCGTTCAATGGCTGCATAGGTTGCTGTAACAAATGGCTGTTGTAAAAAGACAAGGGAATTGTCATTACTTGAAATCCTGTGTCCAACAGGCAGTTTACTTCTTTGCCTTCAACTCTGATTCGCGCAGTGCATTTCATTCCTACCAGTCCAGCTGGTAATCTTGAGGAATTTTTGATGTCAGTGTTCTTGTTAAACATAGGCCGATATTTAGGGCATTGTCTCTGTCTTTCAGTCCCTGTCAGCCCCGCGACAGAGACTGTTTTTAGTTGAACAGCTCTGTGGCGATTCCTTGCTGGATATCCCACACAGCTTGTCTGTCTCTCAACTTTCGTCTCTTTTCTTCAACTCTAGATGGATTCGGGGGATTCTCGCAGTTAATGGCTAGATGACCATCATCTCCACAGCGGAAGCAATACCATAGCCGGGGCCGATCGGTTCTTATCTCAGTGTTCTTCGGTCTTCCATTTCTTTCTCTACTGGTTTCTCTAGCACAGAGTTTATATGAATTCTTTCTCGGGTGGGGGAATCTTTCACTTTCACATTCTTCCTCAGAGCACCTACTTCAGACACTTCTTGGCACTGTGTTTCATTTCTTTGCTTTGAGGTTTTCTGCCTGGGAATGGCAGGGGCTGCAGAATCTTTAACATCCTTCTCTGCTGCTTCACAAGAGTAAGCAGAATGTTGGTGTGCTGCAGTTCGCAGTTTGAATAGGGTTGGTGGGTGTTTGCTCATACCCAGATGCTTTCTCATTCTTTCCTCTTTTGATGCTTGCCTCTCTTCAGCTGTACGGATAAGCATTGCTAATTCAGTAAAAGGGGGTTGATCCGCTTTTCTCTTTTCAAGCTGCAAGTCAGCTATCAAGGCATTGTCCCAGCAGCCATGGCAGAACTGCCTTAGCAGACAATGGTCTTGTTCACTCTCTGCGATTCCGCCCCGTCTGATGGTAGCTCTAAGGATTACATGCAATCTGTGGAGGTAAGCCGAAGACTTTTCTCCAGGATTCTGCAGGGTGCTTATGAACTTATAAATAATCCAATAATTCATCCCCGTCTTCTACTGAACCATAGACTGACTCTAGCAGCTTGAGGCACTCTGACGATGGAGCAAGGGGGTTCACGTACTTGATAATGTCTGAAGCTGGCGGTAACAGGCTGTCTAGGATTTTGCGCATCTTGTGCGACTCAGGGAGGGAAGGATCATTTAACAGGTAATCAACGCTTGCCCTCCAAGTTTCAAAATCAGGTTCATTATTTGGACGGGGACTCCTTCCAGAGAAGCTTTTAAATGGAATGGGGCATTGTGTGAGGATATGGGGTCGCTCGTTCTTACCATGTGTTCCATCACTACTTTCTGAAAACCTGGAGGGTGCGGGAAGTTTCACAGATACAGTCTCAGTGAAGCTGCTATCAGAATCATTCAGACAACGAGGCGACACTGCACCTGAGGTTGCTTTGACTGGGTTTTATAGCTCTAATCTCGGGACAAGGGGTGAATTGCACCCCCCCCCAATCGCTGAGGGGTGCTAGTTGCACGGGTCAAGGGATTTGTCTGTAAGGGTCCGTGCTGTAAGCTCAGACTCTGCACTGGGCAGTGCATCATCTAAGGATCTCATTCCACTCACCTTTACCAACTGTCGTCGAAGCACATCTTGCAAGGATTCACCATCAGCGCTTGCTATCATGCGTAGTTTCTCCAAGCACTCTTTGACTTATTCCTTTTAAACATCAACAGTAGATACAACAATGCCAGTCAGAAACACAAGAAGCAATGTTTTGACTCATTCGAATAACACTTGCGAGCCAAACGACTCGATTGATCAGAGTTCGTGAACATACTGACTCAGTTCAGAGAGTCCGAATCTTAAACCAGTTAAAAAACAAAGTTCAGAGGAAAAAACGTCAATCAAGTCCAAGGGATGAAAGTCTTTTGGGTCCAAAAACAAGGAGATTTGGAATGTTCCTACCAGCTGATGTTTCTGAATCACTGTTCAAAGGTCCGTGGGCAGCTCGCCATTTGTGCATGTGTAATTCTCTAGACACAGATGATTCCTCACCAAAGATTACACTCGGCACAAACTCTCGCCCAAGATCATGTTTACAGAAAAAAATAAACAACAGAAAAAAAACAGCCTTGCACACAAGGCATATACAATAATTAATTTCCGATTCAAACACAAATGCATACACACATCTCAAATGACACATTAGTAGAACAGTACAACTTTTAGCCCAATGCACTAACTGAGCCCACGAGATACACACGTGGCTTACTCATAGTTGCTGTGTAACAATTCATTTCAAGATGACATCAAATTATCACAAGAATTCACTCACCAGAGCAAGATAGAATTGGTATGTTCTCAATAGGCAGATTATCTACACTCTTCAACACTTTGAGATCCACTGCATCTATACTCCTCCAATTTCATTCACTCCTCCTTTTTCCCGATGACAACACTTCAGGTTGACACTGTGATTTTAAAAAGTTTTGGAAAGCAAAACTTTCAATTGAGTATCTCATTAAACTAATTAAATCAATTCTAGAAGTTTCTAGAGAAAACTTTTTGTGTCTCTATCTCATACATGTGTCTCTCTCTCACTCAAACTTAGCTGGCATAGCATGTGGGTGGGGCTTTGCACGCACTGCTACCATTGGCTCTCGGTGAAATCCATCACTAATGTTCCTAACTTTTTTCTTTTTGGAATCTCTCCATTCTCCTTTCTTTGTCTCCCATCAATTATTGACCTCTTTACTTGTAACCTGGGGTACCCGGGTTACACTAACATTGCACAGGACTACATTTCCCATCAGACACCTCTTCAGAAAATAATCAACAGCCTTGGTCACCTGTTGCCAATCAACCCAGTTATTTTTAACTGAACTCTTCATTCACTCAAGTGCAAAGTCTTGTTTTGCTATGCATACATTTCTGAGCGTTTTTCCTTGTTTAATTACCCGTGTATGGTTTGGATTGTTTGTTGTTTCTCGCCTGTCTGCCACCTGCCCCGACCATTGGATTGTCTTACTGTTTGTGATTGTTTGCTGCCTGCCCCGATTCTTGCCTGATTACTGTTTTTTGTTTTTTCTTGTTGATATTGTTGTTTGCCTGTTACCGACTACTGCCTGTTAGACCACGATTTATAATAAAATGCTACATATGGATCCCAACGCATCTGAGGCTTCATTACAGAAGACTTTGCCTTTTCACGATCCAGCAGCCATAGTTCAACTCTCTGCGGAGATGTCCGTTCAGGCCAAGGACCGGGCCATTACCGAGGAGCTGGTACGGACTTTACAGGGACTCCGCATGGGGCCGTATGAGGCAGTAGCCACTCCGCTTTCTAAACCTCCCTCTCTTCCACTACCAACACCTGCCACCATCACTCCCCGACTAGTGTTCCCTGAAAAGTTTGACGGAACCCCATTCCAATGTAAATGCTTTTTGTAAAGGAGACTGTGAGGTGTTAGGACCCTGTGTAACGCATCTTTTAATATCGCAGTCGCACAGGCAGAGGTCATAAACAAGCGAACAGTAATATAAAAGGCAATCCAAAATCGTTAAACTTATCACAGGCAGAGATCAGGGGCAAGCAGCAGACAGACAGTAATCGTAAACAGCAAACTAGGTCGGGGCAGGCAGAAGAGGTTCAATAAACACAAAGACAATCCAGGTAATACACAAGAGAATCAAAACACAGAATAAACGCTCGGAGTTGATGCACTAGGGCAAATCAAGACTTCGCAAAGAACATGTAAACTGAGAGTGTATTTATATGGTGAGTTGATGAGGTTCAGGTGTTGCAGGAAGGAAGTAATCAGAAAGGCATGATGAATGATGGGAAATGTAGTTTTGGGTTCCGTTAGTATTCTGGTGATGGTTCCTGCTGATGAACTCTGCGAGCGGCTCCAGAAACAAGGAGGAGGTCTGCGCCGGGGTCTACCACGTGGACGAGGGGCCGGTTTTCCCGGGTGAAATTCCGTAGTTAAGGTGGGGTCCAGGATATTTCCTAGAAAAAAAAGCACAGGGAAAAAGCTTGGGAGGTGAGCCATGTCTCTGGGACAGTATAGCTCCTACACCAGTGCTTGTCTACCTCGACTATGAAAGGTTTCTCAGGATCAGGGTGTTTGAGAATAGGGGCAGTAGTAAAGTGGCGTTTCAGTTCATTAAAGGATCTCTCAGCCGAATCAGTCCATTGCAATTTATGAGATTTTTGTTTGGTAAGTGAAGCTAACGGCCCTGCAACGGAACTAAAATCCCTAATAAAACGCCTGTAGAAATTGGCAAATCCCAGAAATTTTTGCAGTTTCTTTACCGTTCGTGGTTGGGGCCACTCAGAGACGGCTGACACCTTCCTATCATCCATGGCGACTCCTTCTGGACTGATGACATATCCCAGAAAGGTTGTGTTGGTTGTGTGAAACTCACATTTCTCTGCCTTAACGTATAGTTGGTATTTGATTAATCGCCCCAGGACAGCTCTGACATGTTGTACGTGTTCTGTGAGGGTATTGGAGTAAATTAGAATGTCATCAATGTACACAATTAACCATTTATCCAGCATATCTCTAAAAATGTCATTCATAAAGGATTGAAAAACTGAAGGACTGTAGGCTAGTAGGGCATTACTAAGTATTCATAATGTCCAGTGGTGGTGGAAAAAGCTGTTTTCCACTCGTCTCCTTCTCTAATCCGAACCAGATTGTATGCATTTCTGAGATTAATTTTAGTATAGAATTGGGCCTGCCCGAGTTGTTCCAGAGCTACAGGAATCAGGGGTAACAGGTATCTAAACTTGATGATGACTTCATTAAGAGCTCTATAATCTATGCAGTGACGGAGTCCTCCGTCCTTCTTCTTGACGAAAAAGAAACCTGCGGAGGCAGGCGAATTTGAGGGACAAATGAAACCTTTATCTAATTCCTCTTTAATATATTCCCTCATGGATTCGGATTCAGGTTGCGAAAGCAGAAATATTCTTCCTTTAGGAGGGATGGCACCTGGTAGCAGATCGATAGCACATTTAACATTTCTATGGGGCGGCAGTTCTGAGGCTTTTCTCTTATTAAATACCTCCATTAAATCAGCATAGTCAGAAGGAATGTGACAAGTAGCAGGTTGTTCCTCCGAAATTGTTGTGCTGGCTAATAATAGGCGATTGACATTTTGAATGCACTTGGACTGGCAGTCTGATCCCCACTGCATAAAAACCAGGAAATTCTAGGTTCATGCTTACGGAACCAGGGTAGTCCTAAGATAATGTTGTGATGTGGTGATGTAATGGAAAACAGATGGAGTTCCTCTGTATGCAGAACTCCCACGGTCAACTGAATTTTAAACATGGTGCACTGTACTACCCCTGAGCCCAGAGGTCGGCCATCTATCGCCTCAACTGCGAGAGAACAGTCAGAGATTAGAGCAATATCTTTTAATATCGTAGTCGTACAGGCAGAGGTCATACACAGGCGAACAGTAATATAAGAGGCAATCCAAAATCGTTTAACTTATCACAGGCGGAGATCAGCACAAAATTGAGAGTCTCAACACAAAATTGAGAGTCTATTTATATGGTGAGTTGATGAGGTTCAGGTGTTGCAGGAAGAAAGCAATCAGAAAGGCGTGATGAATGATGGAAAATGTAGTTCCGGGGTTCCGTTAGTATTCTGGTGACGGTTCCCGCTGACAAACCGGAGAAGAGGCTGGATCCTCCACCGTAACACTTTTCACTGCAGTGCTCATTGTTTGTCGATCAGCTTTATATCCCACAGAGTCAAGCCGAATAGCGTTTGTTTGCTCTCAGTTGTCTGTTAAAGCCTTGTATTGGGCGACCGCCGTCTGGTGGCTGGATGGTTCCGTTTTTTCCTTCCTTAAATTCCTCGATAGTTCTTGCCCCATTCGACCGACTCCAACCCGAATCTCTGTGAGTTTCACCTCCTTCCCTATCTCGAATTCAAACAATATAACAGTCAATCTCTCTGTGCTTTTGTCAGCCGGTCGTGGCTGCATCTCTCTACTAGTACTACTCGACCTTAGTGCAGCTTTTGACACTATTGACCACAGAATTCTACTAAATAGGCTTAAAAACTCTATTGGCATAAGTGGAACCGCACTGGCATGGTTTAGATCATATTTATCTGACCGATTCCAGTTTGTTGCCATGGGCGAAATGGTCTCGTGCCATTCACAAGTACAATATGGAGTATCACAGGGCTCAGTTCTGGGGCCCCTACTTTTCACATTATACATGCTACCTCTGGGAGCAATTATAAAGAGACATGAACTAAGTTTCCATTGTTATGCTGATGATACTTAGCTATTTATTTCTTTGAGGCCCCACGAGACTCATAATTTCACTAAACTGACAGAATGCATAGCCGATATCAAAACTTGGATGGCTAGCAACTACTACTGTTAAATTCAGATAAAACAGAAGTTCTACTCATTGGGCAAAAACCCTTCACACGGAGCAACATAGAAGACTGCTTTATTCTGGATGGATGCTCTATAAAGCCTGCTTCATTAGCCAAAAATCTGGGTGTCATTTTTTATAACAATCTATCGTTTGAAAGCCATATTTCCAATGTTTGTAAAACTGCATTTTTTCAGCTTAAGAATATAGCAAAACTACGACACATGCTCTCGAAGCCAGATACCGAAAAATTAATTAATGCATTCATAACATCAAGACTTGATTACTGCAATGCCCTGCTTGGTGGCTGCCCTGCAAGACTAATCCAAAAACTCTAGATGGTTCAGAATGCAGCGGCCAGAATTCTCATGAGAACAAACAAGTACGACCATATAAGCCCAGTTTTGTTAACTCTACACTGGCTGCCTATCAAGCACCATATAAATTTTAAAATCTTGCTTATTACTTACAAGGCCCTGAATGGTTTAGCTCCACAATACTTAAGTGAGCTCCTCTCTTATTATAGTCCTTCACGTTCACTGCAATCGGAAGGTTCTGACCAACTGTTAGTACACAGAATTTCAAAAACAAGTGCTGGTGGTAGATCCTTCTCGTATTTGGCACCCAAACTGTGGAATAGTCTTTCCAGTGTTGTCAGGGAGGCAGATACACTCTGTCATTTTAAATCTAGACTAAAGACCCACCTCTTTAATCTTTCCTACACATAGTCATACTACACATCTCCTAAGGGATTATTAGGCTGCATTAATTAGGTAAACCAGAACCGGGAACACTTCCCATAAGGACAGATATACTGGCTACCCACTAAATCTGTCTGTCTTTCATTCCCCAAGGTCCTGTAGTGAGCTGGACCCAAACTCTGTGACCAGATGGTGGGGGACTGGATGAAATGACCCGGAGACAGAACATCAGGACTTGATAGACTTCTTTAGTAATCTTACCATTATATACATGACAACCTTTAGCTTTAATGTGTTCCCTGCTTAGTCACAGCAGTGTGATGTTATGGCTGCAATTAGTAACATTATGCCTCACCGCTTTTGTTGGCACCATTTTTCAGTGCACGATATATCAAATATTGTTGGAACCATCAGTTTTACATCTACAATTAACTATAATTCATCACAATAAACTCTTTTCACATCTAAAACAGTTACAAATTACAGTTTTAACGTGCCAGAGGAGAACTGGCCCTCCTGGTCAAGACTGGCGTCTCCCAAGGTTTTTTTCTCCATCTATACATCATTGAAGTTTTGGTTCCTTGCCACTGTTGCCCTATTGGCTTGCTTATTGGGAAACTGCTGATGTCTAACTTAGACTAGGGTTTTGTAAATTATAAACATCCAATATTTTACTGTATATATTTTATGTTTGTATGTACGTACGCTGCTTTTGCATGTTGTGTAGTTCATATATAGGCCCACTATAGTAGTCTTAGTCTTAGTCCACACATATTATTTGCAATAATACCATTAACATGTCAAACATTTGTTCTGTGTTTACTACTATTCTTTGTTTTTATGTACAGCTGATTTGAAGCAATGTAACATTGTAAAAAGCGCTATATAAATAAAATTGAATTGAATTGAACTGAATTGTACTCCGCCCACATGAGAAACCTGCTTCAGTCTGCTTGACGTTGTTGACAGTAAGCTCTTAAAAAACAAATGATTTCCAGGTTGAGATGTTCAGTTTGACCATTAGATTGGGGATGGTAACCAGATGTGAGGCTAATGTTTACACCAAGATTCTTAAAGAAGGCTGACCATACTCTAGACGTAAACCGTGGACCCCGATCAGAAACAATATCTTCAGGAAGGCAGTAAAATCTAAAAACATAATTACAGATTTCTGCAGTTTCTAAGAAGGTGGGGAGCATGGGTAGTGGGACGAGACGGCAGGACTTGGTCTGTAATTGAAAACTGGTCAATAATTGTCTGAATGGTAATGTTTTCCAGTGAATTGGGTAAATCAGTAAAGAAATCAATTGCTATGTGATATCAGGGACGTTGTGGTATGGGTAAAGGCTGTAGTAAACCGGCAGGGAGTTGTCTGGGGTTTTAGATGTCTGGCAGATGGAGCATTGTTAAATTAACACCTCCTAATAAGTGTCAGAGGATAGTGACAGCCACCAGAAACTATCCTTTAGTAGCTGTATGGTGGCCATTATGCCAGGGTGACCAGAGCTAGGGGTTTCGTGGACCAGCAAGATTAGTCTGTTACGAAAGGGTTCTGGACCCTTTAACTAGTTCTTCCTCTATGTATTCCTTCATGGCCTGTGATTCTGGTTGTGATAGAGGGAATATCTATCACCCCTTAGGGGGTGCTGCACCGGGGTATTAATTCTATGGAGCAATCAACTGTGCGGTAACGTGGCAGTTGAGAAGCACTTACTTTATTGAAAACCTTCACAAGATCTGCATATTTAGGAGGGATGTTGGTTATTGGGGTTTGGATTGCCTTCTGAGTAACTGGCAGCTTGCATGGACAACTGACCTTGGACAGACATTGACTGTGACAATTGGTTCCCCACTGAGGTATCTCTACCTCCTTCCAGGAGATGACTGGGTCATGTTGGCGAAGCCAGGGAAGACCTAGAATTATTTCATGATTTGGTGAAGAGATGATGTAGAACTGGATCTCCTCATTATGCAGAACCTCAATGCGTAGTCTGATGCTCTTAGTTAGAAGACTGACTCCCCCCTCTCCTATAGGACGGCCATCTAGTGCTTCCACGGCTATGGAGGAATCACAAGGAGTTAGTGAGATATCATTCCTCTGAACAAACTCCTGAGAGATAAAGTTGCCTGCAGCTCCTGAATCAATTAATGCCAGTGTAGAAATGATCTTGTCAGCCAGACTTAGTTCTATAGGTAAGGTAACACGTCGTTCTGGGGAGGGACGGATATGACCATTGACTTTCATATGACCTGGTTTATGTTAGTATAGACAGACAATGTTCTGGATTTGACGAGCCCGCTCCTCCTGAGTGAGATGGGTGTATCCGAGCTGCATGGGTTCAGCATTTGGCAAGGTAGTCTGGTTTTGGTGAGGACACGTACCAGTAGGTAGACGGGACCGGATTAAATTGTCCATTTGGATAGCCAGCTCAATGAATTCTCCCAGGTTTCTCCCTTCGTCTCTACAGGCCAGCTTGGATTGGAGCTCAGGATTCAACCCCCTACGGAACAGCAGTTTGAGTGTATCCTTAACCCAGTCAGTTTGTGCTGCCAGGGCATGGAAGGTTAGTGCAAACTCAGAAGCTGTCTGATTCCCCTGGGTGAAGCTGTTCACCCGGGCTCCTACATATGCTGGGTGTTTGAATACCTCCCTGAAGCATTAAAGAAAGATATTGAAGGCAGGGAAGATCGACCCATCTAATCTCCATACTGCCGTGGCCCAGTCCAGCGCTTTCCCTGTCAGCAGAGAGCACACAAATGCTAAACGACTCTAGTCAGTGGGGTACAAGGAGGGTTATTGATCCACAAATAATAAGCATTGTAGCCAAAAACCTTTACATTTAGAGGAAGAACCATCACATTTTTTAGATTTAGTAAATTTTTCATTGATCTTGACCAGCTCCTCGATGAGTGAGGATAGGCGGCTTAGCTGGTGTTGGTGCAGAGCAATCTGTGAGGCCCGAACAGACAGCTCAGATGACAGTTGCATGAGCGTTGATGGATTGCTTTGTGGTGAAGTCTTCTGTAATGATGGGTCAGAAGAGTTAGGATCCATTTGCAGAATTTCAATACAGTAAACAAACAGGCAGGGTCAGAACACAGTAAAACAAGTAAGGTGGAGGCAATACGTGGAGGTGGAGGTTAAACAGGTACGGGTCAGAGCAGGCAGCAATCAATCAAAACAGTAAGAGCAATCCAACAATTGCTCTTCCAAACAATCCAAAACAATCCAAACAATCACAAATGAGTAAAGCAATCCAGAAACAAGGCAGGCAGCAAACAATCAGAAAACGAGAACAGTCCAAGATCATACACAAAAACACAACCAGAATATAACAAGGGAAAAATGCTCAGAATTGATGCACAAGGCAAATCAAGACTTCGCTCTGATATTGAGTTTGAGTCCAGTTTATAAAGGGTGTGGTTGATGGACATCAGGTGGTAAACAGAAAGTAATCAGACCCATGTATGCGGCATTGTGGGTAGTGTAATTCGATGAAAGTCCGGGATAATATTTTGGAGATGGTTCCCTTTGGTGGCGCGGTGGAGGCGGTACTGGAACCTTCTCCATAACACCGCGTATGGCCCATAGCCTGAGCATGCAGATGCCATTGGAATTGAGCTCAAGCAGAGGGTCCACAAAGTAGGTGAGTTGCTCCATGTACTGAGAGATAAAATATATGAGAAAGTTTCCATTGTTTAAGCAGAACACTCTGAGGGGGAGCAGGACTCCATTAGTGTTGAGGTGTTCATTAATACTATAAGTGATGCTGATATTGTGCAAAGGCTATTGGAAGAGCACCCTCGCACACTGGCCTGTGCCTATGAGAGTGCAGACAGGTATGAACCCACATGACGAACAGTCTCTAGTGTAATACAACTCAAGCAGTCTGCCACAAGGACAGTGTAGAATGAGAGCGGCTGAACGGTACCAGGAAATTTCAGCTTTACAAAACCCCAGAAACAAAAACATCTGAAACAGTCGGAAATTTATCTGAAAATAAATTGGGGAGAAATTGTGACAGCTGCCAGGCAATAGGCCATATGAGATGCGATTCTCAGGGTCAAAGGCGGTGGTTCCGAAATGTTCTGATTGTCATGGTGCAAATGAAAGATCAAACATACAGATTGTGTGTGGGGTATCAAGTCCTAAATGAGTAAACAATTAAAAAAGCCTATCCACTCCAACAGATCTAATACACCTTGGACACGCTATCCATGGCAAAATGGTTTAGCACTTTGGACATAGCTTCAGGCTTTTTGCAAGTGAAGTTGACTCCAGAAAGACAGGCCACTGTGTTCTGCAGCAGGAAGGGGCTATTTGAGTGGAATGTGATGGCCTTTGTGCTTTGCAATGCCCAGCAACAATGTTTAATGGACCATGTCTTGGCTAAATTGCAGTGGGAAATCTGGACTGTTTAGATGATATTATTGTCCTGGAGAATAATGTGGAGGAAATGCTCCAGTGTCCAGCACAAGTTTTCGAGATGTTGTGGCAAGCTATTCTGAAACTCAGACCTGCAAAATGTTGTGTCTTTTACCGACGGGTATTCTACATGGGCCACATCGTGACCCCCCCAAAAAGGCGGTCTATCAATTTGTGGGCCTTGCCTCATATAACAAACAACTTGTCAAAGATTTTTCCGCAATTGCCACACCCCTTCGTGACCTTCCAAGGAAGCTTTAGGATAGTGGCAACTTTATTCTTGACACCAACGCCAGCAATTTTGGAATCAACAACTGAAAAAAATTACTGCACCCTCTGGAGGGAGCTGTTGTGGAGTTCACAGCACAATTCCACCAGTACCTATTAGACAGACCCTTTACTAACATCAGGCAGAACAGCATAACCTGGATAGTGGTCCTGTGGAGAGTGTACCTGAAATGTTTACCCCAGAGTTTTACCCAGTGGAAATAATACAGCCCATCAGTAATGCTAATGTTACTTCATCATTTGGGCGGATTGCTGAAGAACTGTGTTCTGTGCAGGTAGCTGATGCTGATATTGCTCCCATAAGCTTGGCCAACAACACTTATAGGAATTGACGCTAGCAAAACCTATCCTTTAAAAAGGGGTGGTGGTTGGTTCTCTCACCTGGGGGATCGAGCTACGAATAGGGGTGAAAGTGCCATACCGGCTACTCTGAAGTCCTCCAGTGGGGTCATTCTTGCTCTGCTA